>JAHIAM010000911.1:0-39528 GCA_021605205.1 Aegilops longissima
GTATACATGGCTTGCCTTCCATGCCAAGGAAAGTCCCATCAGGACACGGGGCGAAGTCTTCAATCTTGTATCTTCATGGTCTAGGAGTCCGACCAGCGGTGATAGTTGACTGTCAGGACACCCCTAATCTAGGACTCCTCGGTAGCCCCGAACCAGGCTTGATGGCGATGAATCCGGCGTGTTGATTGTCTTGACATTGTGAGGCGGAGTTCTTCTCAAATTCAATATACTTGTCGAATAGTGTCCGACACGATAAATCTGTGCTCCTTGGCTTCTCTCCGGTCGCCTCGAGGCGCCTCGGGACTACCTCCCTCGGCTCAATGCCCTTTGAGACAACACCTCGACATTGTCCGTGGGAGGCGAGGGGAGGCGGTCGGAAGTGGTGCTATTCATATCCGGCGGGTCCAAAGAACCATCCGGCGAAGATCGTCGATATGGGCTCGGGATGGACTGCATAATCATGTTGGCGTAAAGAAGAAGTGCAATAAAACATACCATGAATTATTGTGGTATCCGGATACTTACAACTTTGCGGGGCTTGTCCTGGTAACCCCTCATAAATCGCCGTGGCGCGTACGTGGAAGCGATCTGGAAGGAGGTCCTTCCTTCTTGGACCCTTGGCCTCCCGGTGGGCGGCCTTCCTTTTCTTGTCTTCCCGGTGGGGAGAACTTTCCTCTTCCTCCTCCTCGTTTTTGTGGGAGTGCGCCTCGAGTTATCGGACAATGAGTCCGATATAACCTTCTTGCCGGAGACCCTTCGGGTCCCGTGGCCTTCTTCTTGGCCTTCTTCTCCGGCACCCCATAAGCGCCGGAACAGCATCTCCATTAGGAGGCATCTGCGAGATCTTGAGGCGGGGAGTCGGACAATCGATCCGCTCCGCTGTCTCTACCTAGTCCTGTTAATGGCATGGAAGCTTAGATCCCGCACATGATTAAACTGGGGCAAATGAGTATCCTGTGAAATATAAAAACTTACCGGATTGGCATGGCGCTTTGCGCTGAGTCCGCGGTCCTCGGTAAGGGGAGGAGGTACCTCGGCGCCCTTGAACAGCACCCTCGGGCGTCCTTGTGCATCGTGTGAAGAGCTCTCATAGCGTCGGTGCTTGGCGGGTCGAACTCCCACAAGGTGAATGCCGTCTTTGACACGGGAGGATCGGCGGAAGAGCATGACTTGGACCACGTTTGTGAGCTTGATTTTCTTGCTCATCATGTTTTTGATGCATGTCTGATTCGGTCAGCTCTAGGGAACCCGGGACAGGCCCTTCTCTTTCGAGAGGTGAGCCGCATGGGAATTCAGATCGAAATTTGGGGCCGCCACCCGGTTGGTGTCGCTGGCTCGGTGATGTAGAACCACCCGATTGCCACCTTTATGGTCTCCACATAGGGCCTTGAGCCATGTGGCGTTGGGAATTTTGCCCACCATGGCACCTCCGCCTCCGCCTGCTGGCCGACCACCACCTTTGGTCTAACATTGAGGTTTTCAGCCACAGGCTGAAGTGGGGCCTGATCACGGAGGAAAGCCTCGCTTGCTGACGATAACGCCGAGATGTTGAGGATGAAATTGGGGCGGATCGTGAAAATCCAGCCCGTAGTAGAACTGAGCCCAGCGGACAAGCGGGTGGAGGGAAATCGATCTGCGACGAAGTGGGTAGAAAACCACCCTCTCATGGGGTTTCGGCATGGGGATGATCTGCCCGCATCGGCAGCCGGTGGCGATGTCATGACGGATATCCGGCTCCCGCAGCTTTTGGCGTCCTCCTCCATGGCGGAGGAGACCATCCACTGCCTCCTGCTCGGACATGCTTGGAGTGGTTTGAGGGAAAAGTGCAGGCTTGGGTGTTGGAGCTCGAGTGCGCCAGAATGGATGAGCAAGGAGGAATAAAAATGTGAATCCTTGTCCCTTTATAAGAGGCGGAAGGCGATTCGCCTCCCACTTACCTAGTAAAACTTGTTTATTCCAAGCGTCGTAATTGATGGCGCGGTTGGGTTACCCACATCCGTATTGATGAGAATCCCGTGATAAGGGGACCACGATCTACTGCTTGACAAGGCGTGCCAAGAAAATGCGCCTTGCAATGCGTGCGATAGCTGGTTGAGAAAAACAGTTCGAATAATGACCGGGCTGTGGTATGATGTCGTCTTTGTCAAAGCGTTAGCGAATTAGATGTGTGAAATGTTATTCTCTCTACGGTGGTATGTGGAACTTGTTTTTGCGAGCGGACACTATCCTTGTGTTCAAAATCTTCTATGGAGTATTAGGAGGAGAACCCGCCTTGCAATGCGAAGACAATCTGCGCGCGGACTCATCGTGGTGAAGCCTGGTTAGAGACTCTTGAGGAGTCCGGTTAGAAGTCTCGGACAGCGGACTATATCCTTTGGCGGATTGTTGGACTATGAAGATACAAGATTGAAGACTTCGTCCGTGTCGGATGGGACTCTCCTTGGCGTGGAAGGCAAGCTTGCTTGTCTGGATATGTAGATCTCCTCCTTGTAACCGACTATGTGTAACCCTAGCCCCCTCCGGTGTCTATATAAACCCGGAGGGTTTGAGTCAATGGACAACAACAATCATACCATAGGCTAGCTTCTAGGATTTAGCCTCTACGATCGTGGTAGATCAACTCTTGTAATACTCATATCATAAAGATCAATCAAGCGAGGAAGTAGGGTATTACCTCCATCGAGAGGGCCCAAACCTGGGTAAACATCATGTCCCCGCCTCCTGTTACCATCCGCCTTAGGCATAGTTGGGACCCCCTACCGAGATCTGCGGTTTGACACCGACACTCTCCACATACAGTACTCTTCCGATGAAGTCGATCGTTGACCACATTAACCAAGCCTTGAGAGCACCAAAGGCGGTGGATGACAGCGAGGCCTAGGAAGGGGATGGCGGAGCAGGGGAAGGCAGTAGTGGATGTCCCACGGAGAGAATCTGAGGTTCTTTGGTTGGCTGCGGTGTGAAATTGTCGTCGCCATGAGAATAACGAGGGGTGTGGGTGAGTAGAGGATGGCTTGGCCAGCGGTGGGAGTAGTGGAAGGCGGTGAGGCCTCCGTGGCATTATGGCCGACACGGGAGGAAGGAGCATGAGGCACGGCCAGTGGCTGGTTTGGGTGGTGGAGCAAGAAGACCAAGGGTTGAAGAAGCACTACTGATCGTTGGATGGACATCGTCAGTCCTTTGGAGCTATAATCGTGCATATTGACTAAGTTGACAAAGCCCTCCATCCCGATCAACTTAGTAGGCCCACAAGTCAGCCTCCCACTATCTTTGGGTCCCGGCTAGCGGGGGTATTCTTTTTGTGCGTAATAAGGAGGCACTTCCTTGCGTGCGAAGATATAGCTGGTGGGTCCGAGCTGTCGTAGTGATAACGTTTTTTCGTGAAATACAAAGGCCCTTCGATTGGGTCCCGGATGTCGGTGGAGGAATCATTATTTTGCGCGTAATAAGGAGGCATTTCCTTGCGTCGACACTGGACCCATCTGTCGGCCTCTCCATCTGATCCACTTGGATGCATGTCGGTCATTGACCACATTGACCAGGCCGTGCCAAAAGCACCAGGCGGTGGGCGGCGAGGCCTAGGAAGGGAGCGACGGAGCGGGGAAGACTTCGGCAGTTGTTTCCCATGCGGAGGAATCTGACTATCTGAGGTTTCTTGGTTCGTCTGCCGTCGCGGAGAATAACAACAGGTGGGTGAGTAGAGGATGGCTAGGCCAGCGAAGGGAGTATGGTGGGCGTTGAGGCCTCGTGGCACCTGCCGGCATGAGGAGGAAAGCGAGCAGTCCTTGGCGCTTGTTTGGTAATTTGGGCGGGAAAGCGAGAGATTGAAGAAGCCTGACGGTCGTTGGATGGACATCCACGATCCTTGCTGTCGTCAACCTTTTTAGGAAAGCCTCAAATCATGGAAAACATCATACAACCCATCTGCCATTATTTCTAATAATTTACAGCCCATTTGCTAATTCTTAAGGTTTGTTTTGGAGCCCATATTCTTTTTGTTAGCATTACAGCCCATATTATTTGCCACGGTTAAAAATTATACAAAATTTTGCATATTTGGTCGGTCCAAACTGTTTTAATCCCAAAATTTGAGTCACGTTCAAACTGATTTTAAAATAAATATATATCAATATAAAATCCAACAAATTGTCCGCATAAAAATCAATGCAATTTAAAATCTTGAAATGAAAAAAATTGAAACTAATTGCCGGTTTGATGTGTTTTAAAATGTACCCATTTCTCATTACTGATAGGCCATTTTCTCGGCCAGCCAAATGAAAGTTCTCCTTGTCTTGAAACATTTGCAGCCCAACAGGCCCGACAAAGCGACTTACTTGGCAAATCACAAAAAAACTGGGCTGGGGCCATGGACCCAGCTGTCAGCCTCTCCATGTACATTACTCTTCCGATGGAAGTAGGTTGTTGACCACATTGACCACGTCGCGCCGCGCCGAGAGCACCAAGGCGGTGGAAGGCGGCGAGGCCTAGGAAGGGGGCGGCGGCGGAGCAGGAAAAGGCAGGCGATGGATGCCTGTGGAGAGAATCTGAGGTTATTTGGTTCGGTGTGGTGTGAGGTTGCCGTCGCCCATGAGGGCTGGCTAGTGGTGGGAGTAGTAAGGCGATGAGGCCTCAAGCAGCACAACCCGGCCACTTGAAGGCGGGGTAGGCTGTCTCGCGGCGCTGGTTTGGGCGGTGGTGCAAGAAAGCAGCGATTGAAGAAGCGGCGGACTGTTCGATTCAAATCCAGCGATTCTTGCTGCTAGAATCGTTTGTTGACTAAGTTGACAAGCCCTACGTGCGTGTCAACTTAGTAGGCCCTGAGTCAGCCTCCCAGCAGTGCACCCAGGATGTCGATGGGAGGAATCATTTTTCACCTAATAAGGAGGCAGTTGATTGCGTGCGGCCAAGCCCGGCGAGAGGAGTAGGGTGGGCAGGGAAGCTGCGTGGCATCCGCAATGAGCCACAAGAGGAGGAAGCGGAACAGTCCGCGATTGCTAGTTTAAGCGGTTGGGCGGGAAGATCAGAGATTGAAGAAGCCGTCGGCGTTGGATGGACATCCAACGATCCTTCTTGCTAGAATCGTGTGTTGGTGACAAAGCCTTGCGTAAACAAGTCAGCCTCGAAATCTGTGGCGTGTACAGCCCATTTGCTATTATTTTATAATTTTTACTCATTTCTAATTCATATGGAATTTATTGCAGCCCGTTTTCCATTTTAGAATTGCTGCCCATTTTAAAGTCGATACCAGGGTTAAAAAATAACTAAATATGTGGGAAATTTTGAAAATTAGCAAATTTTTGCTAGGGAACAAAATATTCTTAATCCAAAAATTAGTAGCCATACTAAAACAAATTTTAAAATAAATTAGTACTATGTCATGTTAAATCCAATGAAATACGTATAAGATATCAGTGAAGAACAAAAACAAAAAAAGAAACTAATATCCCATTTGCTATAATTTTTTTGGAATTTTCAACCCCTTTTGATATTAATTTTAACAAACACTGACCATACTCTTTGTCCAGGCTAGAATGCATCCCTCCTTGTCTTGAAAGATTTGCAGCCCAGTAAGTCGGAGAAAACAAATAGGCCTAGCTTGGGTATTCTTCAAAAAGAAATACTGGGCTACCTATTTTTCCAAAGAAAAAACTGCTGGGCTGGTCATGTTGTTAGGCAGACCCACAGAGACCGCTTTAGCCAGTTTATAGCCTGCTCCTCTAAATTACTACTAAAAAAGTTGTGCAATTCTGTCATTAATTGACTATCGTTAAAAATGATGTGGGTCACAGTATCGGCGGGGTGGATTAGAGTAAAAAGCAGGGGTTCATCTGAGTAGTAAAGAAGGCTTGCTTGTGTTGGGAGTGCCATACTCACAACTACAATCCTCTCCCAATTCACTATGTTGTGGGGACCGTTTTGAAAAAAAACTATGTTGAGAGGGCGGACGGCGGCGCGCGGTGAGTGCACCAAGCGGAGGATAAAGTGTTATCGCCAATGTCTTTGGGCTGGGTTGGACATTCTTATTGAAAAATAAAGATGGACGGATCTATTCTGACGTTGACTATGATTTGCATGGGTCCGCTGGTTGCGGGAAGAAAATCTGGGAGAAAGAAGGCTGGTAGCTATCTTTGCGAAGAATAATATCGGTTGAATGTAACGACACTATCATAGGAAATAATATCCTCCTGTTAAATCGTGAATTTAAAGAACTGGTGCATGAGCATTTAGCTTTATTTATTTATTTACTTATTTATGTTGCGGGACCATGAGCATGTACAGGGCGATTCATGTGGAGCCTCCCTTCCGATTAATTATGGGCTTCTCTATTGGGCCTTCATCGATTGGGCTGCATGTTATCAACAAGTGGAAAATGTGTTCGTCTGAAAAATAGAATGCGCTACGTACGGTACGGGGCACTAAAGGATCGAACCGTGCAACGACTTCCAAAACATTGTGTTTGTAGTTCTAACAACACATTTATTCAACCAACAGATGAAATATACTACTGATTGTACATTGAAAACAGCAGCAGCAGCAACCAGGGCTGGGGGTGCAACAGAAGCAATATGCAGGCCAAAAGAGTGAAGACGCAGCTCTCTCTTCCAAACCAAACATCAGCCATCATTACAAAAGGGCTACCAAAAAATAACAAGTGTATGCATCAAACTAAATAAAGATCCTACTACACAAGTATCGCATCTAACTAATGGCTCGGTTAGGCGTTATTATTATTAAGCTGTGAAGATTGGTGCGGCTTGAACGGATGGGTGCTGCGGAAACTCTAGCCAGCAGGTCAAAATCGATACTTGCGACCCTCTCTCCTACTTTGTGCTGCGAGGCGTGGCGGCACATATCGAGGTATGGTGCATGCGAGAGGCGCGTAGTGCGCTGTGTACACATAGTTTTTCACGATGAGCGAAACCACGCTGCCATCATGATCCTTGTCGTTGGTTATCTCTGGTTAATCAGATAATTCAGTCCGACAAGCGAGAGGCGTGTACCAAGGCTAGTTACCAACCTCAATCAAAAATTCACGAAGGCCCGGAGAAGCTGTGATCTGCTCAAAGACCTTCCGTGACTATGATTGTATTCAGCGAAATAACACGTCCGATGCGTGCGACGATCATCAATCGTTCGCGTCGTCTGATCGAGCAGGAACCACTGCAGCTGCCACGCCGCTTTTCTTTTAAAGGTTCGGGATTAGGAAGGGTAGGGACACCGGTGACCTACAACATCATATCAAGTTGGAGTCAAATACCCTCAAAAAAAGTTGGAGTCAAATAAAAAAGGGCTCTTGATGTAGTCAATCTTAAGAACAACATGTTATGAGCATGAATATTTTTTCAGTAAATGTTGATAGTAATATAAGCAAGCCATCATGATATCATAGGAAAGTAACATCTGTTGTAACAGCCATTAGTAGCGATGGGAGGTAGGCCAGCAATCGTCCAGCCATAGAAGAATTCGGCGTAAATGAAGCCCTTGTGTTCAATGGCATCGAGAGAACCATGGAGGATATATGATCCTGCGATGGGCGTGCAGATTTATCCACTTATCGCGATGACACATCGGATAAGCGAGACCACGGTTGAAGAAGCATAATTAGCGAAGTCTTTATAATTCACAGATCTTGTGGGCACTTGGCGATTACAACCTCCGACAAATCAAACTTGGTATCATGTTGGCTCTTGTAAGATTCGAGTATTACGGGATGTGGTGCCAAAGCGGTGCGGTGTTAATCGAAGGAAGGGATCAATGCGTCGGTGTAGACCTCCACGAGCATCCAGGTATCGCGACTGTCGATGAGCACCATCAAGGCGTGTTCATGCCGACCCAGTACATACCGTTAATGTAGTTGAGGTGGCGGGGATCGGATCGCGATCAAGGGTTGATGCTCTCCACCCTCGATCGTTATGCTGCGTGACATGCCGTTTACGAAGATCGGCGGCATCATCAAGCAAGGAGCTGGCATAAAAGCTTCACTGAGGGCTTTGAGTAAGCGGTACAACCTCGGCGAGCGCATGGCGAGCAACATAGTCTTGAGATTGTCCACGCCAAAACAATGAGCTTGATTACCTCTATGGGGCGAATTCCAGCCACTCTTTCCACGGACGCTGCTCGGTTACGCCATTGTTAGTGCTTGGGTTTGGACGAGGGGCGCCTTAGCGAGGATGGAAGATTGGACGAGGGGGGAGGCGCCTTAGCGGGGATGGAAGAGCGGACAAATATGGAGAAGCAAATATGTGTTGCGGGAAGTGGACAGGTGATCATGACTACAGCACGTCGCTTGACTTATGAGACACATACCAAAAACATAGGGTCATATCGAAGTCAGACAACTTGCTTGAGTGATCACAGTACTGGTACTCCCTACAGTACCTGCTACTATGCCCTAACTTGCTTGAGTAGAGTATTAGTGGAGTAGGACTCTGCTCTAGTACTAGCACCGGAGGAGTAGTATGTTCTAATCTAAAATAGTTACAAACGTCAATGCCCGAGCGTGGAACGACTACGAACCGCCATCGGTGCTAACTCCAATCCTGCAAGTCATGGATTTGTTTCTTTTTAACTTTCTGTACGAATCTGTAGCCAGCCTGCAAGTCGTGTACACTATACTGACAGAGGACCCACAGAATACTTAGAATACAAGATTAAGGGTGCAATTAACTTTTTATAGAGGAGAATCATACATAATTAACTCAAATGGATTGGGCGTGACTCTATTATTCTCCAGTGACAACAGCAAATTTCCTCCCTTGGGCGGATAGGTTTCTCGGTTTGCATGCGGGTTCAACGAAGGGGTTTGATGGAGGGAGGGCGTGTTCAGCCGGGCGTGCGATGGGCGGTGCTGATACTATTGAATTTGACAACTACAACTAGTATATTATAAAAAACAAGAAGGGTAGTAGAGATAGAGATAAGAATAGAGACTAGGGAGGAGCACCATCTCTTTGCTTCATGGGCTACTCCTGCGCTCTAATCGTGACCATAATGTCCCTACAGCCACTCCCTTCTGCGCTCCATTCATGGTATTTGTTGAAATTTGTGTAGTTGAAATTTGGATCACCACGATGACTTCTTCCCGACCTCGGCAACCTCTTCCTCAACGACATGGCGACAACCTCAACGCCAATGTGTTGGAAATATGCCCTAGAGGCAATAATAAAAGGATTATTATTATATTTCCTTGTTCATGATAATTGTCTTTTATTCATGCTATAATTGTATTATCAGGAAATCGTAATACGTGTGAATACATACACCACAACATGTCCCTAGTGAGCCTCTAGTTGACTAGCTCGTTGATCAACAGATAGTCATGGTTTCTGACTATGGACATTGGATGTCATTGAAAGCGGGATCACATCATTAGGAGAATGATGTGATGGACAAGACAATCTAAGCATAGCACAAGATCGTGTAGTTTGTTTGCTAGAGCTTTTCCAATGTCAAGTATCCTCTCCTTAGACCATGAGACTGTGTAACTCCGGATACCGTAGGAGTGCTTTGGGTGTACCAAGCGTCTGGCATGCTGGGTGACTATAAAGGTATACTACGGGTATCTCGAAAGTGTCATTGGGTTGACACGGACGGTGGGATTTGTCACTCCGTATGAAGGAGAGGTATCTTTGGGCCCACTCGGTAATGCATCATCATAATGAGCTCAAAGTGACCAAGTGTTTGGTCACGGGATCATCATTCTGATGCGAGTAAAGTGACTTGCGATAGCGAGATTGAGCGAGTATTGGGATACCGACGATCGAATCTCGGGCAAATAACGTACCGATTGACAAAGGAATTGTATCACGGGTTGCTTTAATCCTCGACATCGTGGTTCATCGATGAGATCATCGTGGAACATGTAGGAGCCAACATGGGTATCAGATCCCGTTGTTGGTTATTGGCGGAGAGCTGTCTCGGCCATATACGCATGATTCCCGAACCGTAGGGTCTACATAAGGTTCGATGGCGCTAGGGTTATTAGGAAGACTTGTATGTGATTACGAATGTTGTTTGGAGTCCGGATAAGATCCGGACATCACGAGGAGTTCGGAATGGTCGGAGGTGAAGATTATATATGGGAAGTTGTCATACGGTCACGGAAAGTTTGAGGGCATATCGGTGTGTGCAGGGGCCACGGAGGGTTCGGGGTCCACGGGAGGAGCCACCTCTCGGAGGGCCTCATGGGCCGTGGTGGGTAGGGAACCAGCCTGGAGGCTGGCGCACCCCAGGCCCATGGGCCTAGGGTTGAGGAAACCCTAGTGGGGCGCCCCCCCTTGCTTGGGGCAAGCCCCTCCCTTAACCGCCGCCCCGTCTAGATCTCATCTAGGAGGCCCCCCCTTCCCTATAAATAGAGGGGTGAGGGAGGGCTGCACACAACATCAAGGCGCAGCCCTCCCTCCCAACACCTCTCCTCCTCCAGCGTGAGCTTGGCGAAACCCTGGGAGAACTTCCACTCCATCACCACTGCGCGTCGTGCTGCTGTTGGAGCCTTCTTCCTCAACCTCTCCCTCCTCCTTGCTGGATCAAGGTGCGGGAGGCGTCATCCGCTCCTTACGTGTGTTGAGCGGAGGTGCTGTCCGTTCGACACTTGGTCATCGGTGATTTGGATCACGGCAGTCGACTCCCTCAACCCCGTTCTCTTGAGCGCTTCCGCTCATGATCTAAAAGGTATGTAGATGCACTCCTATCACTCGTTGCTAGATGAACTCATAGATGGATCTTGGTGAAACCGTAGGAAAATTTTATTTTACTAGCGTTCTAGCAGTGGCATCATGAGCTAGGTCTATCGTAGTTCTCTTTGCGAGACCGAAAGGTCGAACATGAGTCGTATGGAAGATCGATCAACATGGAGATGTTCACCGATGATGACTAGTCCGTCTCACGTGGTGATCGGACCACGGCCTAATCGACTCGGATCATGTAACACTTAGATGATTAGAGGATGTCAAATCTGAGTGGGAGTTCATTAAATAATTTGATTAGATGAACTTAATTATCATGAACTTAGTCTAAAATCTTTGCAAATATGTATTGTAGATCAAATGGCCAGCGCTCATGTCAACATGAACTAGCGCATTCCTAGAAAACCAAGCTGAAAGATGATGGCAGCAACTATCTCTGGATGGGTCCGGAACACGAGGATAATCTTCATAGCTGCCAAGAAAGCATATGTCCTAGAAGGACCGCTAGGTGAAGCACCCATCGAGAGAACCAAGGCGTTATGAGCGCTTGGCGATCACGTCTTGATGATTACTCCCTCGTTCGGTGTTGCATGCTTTACTGACTTAGAACCGGGGCTCCAAAAGCGTTTTGAGCAACACGAAGCATATGAGATGTTAGAGAGCTGAAAATGGTTTTCCAAGCTCACGCCGGGTCGAGAGATATGAAGTCTCGACAAGTTTTATAGTTGTAAGATGGAGAAAATAGTTACATCGGTGAGCACATACTCAGAATATGCAGGTTGCTGACCCTTTGTCGATTGAATATTAACCTCCGGACGAGGCGGTCATTGACAGAATCCTCGATCGCTCCCACCGAGCTACAAGAGCTTTGTGATGAACTACAATATGCGGGGATGGTGAAAACTATTCTGAAGTATTTTCAATGCTGAAGTCAGTGAGTAGAAATCAAAAGGAACATCAAGTGTTGATGGTCAATAAAACCACCAAGTTCAAGAAGGTCAAGGTAAGAAGAACTTCAAGAAGGGCGGCAAAGATGTTGCCACGCCCGGTAAGCCGATTGCGGGAAGAAGTCAAAGAATGGACCCAAGCACGAGGTGAGTGCTTTTATTGCAAAGGAAGGGTCACTCGAGCGGAACTGCCCCAAATACTTAGCGGATAAGAAGGCCGGCAACACTAAAGGTATATGTGATATACAAGTAATTGATGTGTACCTTACCGATTACTCGTAGTAACTCACAGGTATTTGATCGGTCCGTTGCTCATATTTGTAACTCACGGCGAGGAGCTGCGGAATAAGCGGAGGCTGGCGAAGGGCGAGGTGACGATCTTGCGTCGGGAATGGTTCCAAGGTCGATGTGATCGCCGTCGGCATGCTACCTCTACATTTACCTCTGGATTAGTTTTAAACCTCGATAATGGTTATTTAGTGCCAAGTTTGAGCATGAACATTGTATCGGATCTCGTTTAATCGAGATGGCTACTCATTTAAATCCGAGAATAATGGTTGTTCTATTTATATGAGAGATATGTTTTATGGTCATGCCCGATGGTCAATGGTTTATTCTTAATGAATCTCGAGCGTGATGTTACACATATTCCTAGTGTGAACACCAAAAGATGTAAAGTTGATAACGATAGTCCCACATACTTGTGTACTTGCCGCCTTGGTCACATTGGTGTCAAGCGCATGAAGAAGCTCCATCTTGATGGACTTTTAGAGTCTCTCAATTATGAATCATTTGACACGTGCGAACCATGCCTCATGGGAAAAATGACCAAGACTCAGTTCTCGGAACAATGGGCGAGCAACCAACTTATTGGAAATCATACATCTTGATGTATGCGGTCCAATGGCGTTGAGGCTCGATATCGTTATCTCTCACTCTCTTGGCGACTTAAGTAGATATGGGTATGTCTACTTGATGAAACACAAATCTGAGACCTTTGAAAAGTTCAAGGAATTTCAGAATGAAGTAGAGAATCAACGTTATCTTCGATCAGATCCTAGAGGAGAATATTTAAGTCACAAATTTGAGTACGCACTTAAGAAAATATGGAATCGTTTCACAACTCCGCCGCTGGAACACCACAGCGTAATGGTGTGTCTGAGCGTCGTGTCGCACTCTATTGGATATGGTGCGATCTATGATATCTCTTACCGATTTATCGCTATCATTTTGGGGATACGCTCTAGAAACAGCTACATTCACTTTAAATAGGGCTCCGTCTAAATCCGTTGAGGCGACATCATTATGAATTATGGTTTGGGAAGAAACCTAAGTATCGTTTCTAAAAGTTTGGGGATCACGATGCTTATGTCAAGAAACTTCAACTGAAAAGCTCGAACCCAAGTCGGAAAAATCGTCTTCATAGGATACCCCAAAGGAAACCATTGGGTGTACCTTCTACCTTAGAACCGAAGGCAAGATCTTTGTTGCCAAGAGCGGATCCTTTTGGAAAAGGAGTTTCTCTTGAAAGGAGTAAGTGGGAGGAAAGTAGAACTCAATGAAATCTGCCTCTTGAATCGAGAAAGTAGTGCAGCTCGGAAAATGTTCTGTGGTGCCTACACCAGCTGGAGAGGAAATTAATGATGATGAGCAAGGTACTTGGATCAATTTGCTCTTGAACCATTGGGTCCACAAGGACACGTTTCATACAGTGGTATGGCAACCTGTCTTGGAAATCATGTTGTTGAACAACGGTGAACCTTGAACTATGAAGAAGCGATGGCGGGCCCAGATTCCAACAAATGGCTTGAAGCCATGCAATCCGAGATAGAATCCATGTATGAAAACAAAGTATGGACTTTGTGAGACTTGCCGATGATCGTGACGATAGAAAACAAATGGATCTTTAAGAAGAAGGCGGACGTGGATGGTAATGTTACCATCTATAAAGCTCGACTTGTCGCTAAGGGTTATCGGCAAGTTCAAGGGGTTGACTACGATGAGACTTTCTCTCCGTGGCGAAGCTGAAGTCCGTCCGAATCATGTTAGCAATTGCCGCATACTATGATTATGAGATATGGCAAATGGGCGTCAAAGCGGCATTCCTTAGCGGTTATCTTAAGGAAGAACTGTATATGATGCAGCGGAAGGTTTTGTCGACCCTAAGAATGCTAACAAGGTATGCAAGCTCCAGTGATCCATTTATGGGCTGGTGCAAGCATCTCGGAGTTGGAACATTCGCTTTGATGAGATGATCAAAGCGTTTGGGTTTATCTTGAGACTTATGGAGAAGCTGCGTTTACAAGAAAGTGAGTGGGAGCTCTGTAGCATTTCTCATATTATATGTAGATGACATACTTTTGATGGGAAATGATATAGATCTTTTGGACAGCATTAAGGCCTACTTGAATAAGAGTTTTTCAATGAAGGACCTTGGAGAAGCTTCTTATATATTAGGCATCAAGATCTATAGAAATAGATCGAGACGCCTCATAGGTCTTTCACAAAGCACATACCTTGATAAGATATTGAAGAAGTTCAATATGGATCAGTCTAAGAAGGGGTTCTTGCCTGTGATGCAAGGTGTGAAATTGAGCTTGCCTCAATGTCCGACCACGGCAAGAAGATATAGAAGAGATGAGTGTCATCCCTATGCCTCGACCATACGGTCTATTATGTATGCCATCTTGTGTACCAGACCTGATGTAAACCTTGCCATAAGTTTGGTAGGAAGGTACCAAAGTAATCCCGGCAAGGAACAACTGGACAGCGATCAAGAATATCTGAAGTACGAAAAGGACCAAGGACATGTTTCTCATTTATGGAGGTGACGAAGAGCTCGTCGTAAAGGGTTCGTCGGCCTAAGCCGACACAGATCTGGATGACTCTAAGTCACAAGCGGGATCGTGTATATGTTGAATGGTGGAAGCGATGGCTAGTGCATTTGCAAGCGAGCGTCGTGGCGGGATCTACATGTGAAGCGGAGTACATGGCAGCCTCGGAGGCAGCGCATGAAGCAATTTGAGTGAAGGAGTTCATCACCGACCTAGGAGTCATACCCAATGCGTCGGGACTGATCAAACTCTTCTGTGACAACACTGGAGCTATTGCACTTGCCAAGAAGACCAGGCACATCAAGCGTCGCTTCAACTCCATTCGCGAAAATGTTCAAGATGGAGACATAGAAATTTGCAAAGTGCATACGGATCTGAATGTCGCAGATCCGTTGACTAAACCTCTTCATAAGCAAAACATGATCAACACGAGAACTCTATGGGTATTAGATTCATCACAATGTAACTAGATTATTGACTCTAGTGCAAGTGGGAGACTGTTGGAAATATGCCCTAGAGGCAATAATAAAGGATTATTATTATATTTCCTTGTTCATGATAATTGTCTTTTATTCATGCTATAATTGTATTATCCGGAAATCGTAATACTGCGTGTGAATACATAGACCACAACATGTCCCTAGTGAGCCTCTAGTTGACCAGCTCGTTGATCAGCAGATAGTCATGGTTTCGACTATGGACATTGGATGTCATTGATAGCGGGATCACATCATTAGGAGAATGATGTGATGGACAAACAATCCTAAGCATAGCACAAGATCATGTAGTTCGTTTGCTAGAGCTTTTCCAATGTCAAGTATCCTTTCCTTAGACCATGAGATCGTGTAACTCCGGATACCGTAGGAGTGCTTTGGGTGTACCAAAGCGTCTGGCGTAAGCTGGGTGACTATAAAGGTATACTACGGGTATCTCCGAAAGTGTACATTGGGTTGACACGGATTGAGGCTGGATTTGTCACTCCGTCTGACGGAGAGGTATATCTGGGCCCTTTCGGTAATGCATCATCATAATGAGCTCAAAGTGACCAAGTGTTTGGTCACAGGATCATCACATTATAGTGCGAGTAAAGTGACTTGCGTAGCGAGATTGAGCGAGGTATTGGGATACCGGCGATCGAATCTCGGGCAAATAATGTCTTGATTGACAAAGGAATTGTATCTGGGGTTGCTTGAATCCTCGACATCGTGGTTCATCGATGAGATCATCGTGGAACATGTAGGAGCCAACATGGGTATCAGATCCGCTGTTGGTTATTGGCGGAGAGCTGTCTCGGTCATGTCGCATGATTCCCGAACCGTAGGGTCTACACATAAGGTTCGGTGGCGCTAGGGTTATTAGGAAGACTTGTATGTGATTACGAGCGTTGTTGAGTCCGGATAAGATCCGGACGTCACGAGGAGTTCGGAATGGTCGGAGGTGAAGATTTATATATGGGAAGTTGTCATACGGTCACGGAAAGTTTGAGGGCATATCGGTATTGTCTGGGGCCACGGAGGGTTCGGGTCCACGGGAGGGCCACCTCTTCGGAGGGCCTCATGGGCCGTAGTGGGCAGGAACCAGCCTGGAGGCTGGCGCACCCCCTTGGGCCCATGCGCCTAGGGTTGGGGGAAACCCTAGTGGGGTGCCCCCCTTGCAGGGCAAGCCCCTCCCTTGGCCGCCGCCCCCTCTAGATCTCATCTGGGGGGGCCCTTCCCCTTCCCTATAAATAGAGGCGGGGGAGGCTGCACACAACATCAGGCGCAGCCCTCCCTCCCAACACCTCTCCTCCTCCGCGTGAGCTTGGCGAAGCCTGCCGGGAACTGCCACTCCATCACCACCATGCCATCGTCTGCTGTTGGAGCCTTCCTCCTCAACCTCTCCCTCCTCCTTGCTGGATCAAGGTGCAGGAGGCGTCATCCGCTCCGTCGTGTGTTGAGCAGCGGAGGTGCTGTTAGTTCGACACTTGGTCATCGGTGATTTGGATCACGGCAGTCGACTCCCTCAACCCCGTTCTCGTGAACGCTTCCGCTCGCGGTCTACAAAGGTATGTAGATGCACTCCTATCACTCATTGCTAGATGAACTCATAGATGGATCTTGGTGAAACCGTAGGAAAAATTTTATTTTCTGCAACGTTCCCCAACACAATGGTGCTGCTCCCGTTGCACCGTATGTGTTTCTATCCTTCCTGTTCGAAATCGTGGTAGAATTCATGTTTCTAGTCTGTGTCCTAGATTCGATCTGTTCATCTACAATGCTAGACTGCATGATTAGTTTAATCTCTATTATAGCCGTCATGATATATTTTGTGCTTATTCAGACTAAATCTCGTAGTAACTTGCTCATATATTCAATGGCGGAGCGTCCCTACATCACTCTCGTTTCATGGATGGCCTGGTCGATGCCTCCAAGGGCCCTTAGTCTCTTATTATGAGTGCCGGTGCCGTTTTGGGGCTCGCGGTGGACATCGTACATCACACAGCCTTGAGGCGTGCGGTGATCACTACTGGCCCTTGGCGAAGAATATCAAATCGAGATGTGCTACCCGTTCACCATGCAGATCCTTTGGAGGATCAGCGCCGCTGCTAGTCTCGGAGGAGGACGACAGCGTCTTCCTCTTGATCGTGGGCACCGGCGAGGCCCGCGGAGGCCGCCGCCACATCTCTGTAGTGTGCGTCAGGGGCGACGCTGCTGACGTTGACACTGACATGAGGCCTATGTCTGGTGCGTGCTCACTATTACTACCCCTCGAGATGCGTGGTGGCGACAGCTCGTCAAGCTGACTTGGACTCGGCGAGATGGGACCTTCCCTTGATGTGGACTTGGAAGGCCTTGCGGTATTATTTGACCCCAACAATGTGCGAGGACTCCAAGGAGGTTCACGGACATCTGCATTATCAAGTTAAATGTTGATCATTAGTCTTAGCTCAATGTAATCCATTGTCTAAGCATGTGGAGACTTCCATGCATGATCTTGCTCTATTGGAGTATCGCACATGAATAAAAGTGTATCCATTTATGGTTTAGTCTAGAATCTTCCATGTATGAAATTTTACTACGATCTTGGTGAAAGACTTATGATGAAACATTTCTTACATATCCTCTGCCCCTTCAAGTCATCTGATTTAATCCCTCCGTCTAGGTGTATAAGGGCATGGTTAATACTTAAATAGTATAATGGCTGTTGACTATAAGAAAGTGCCATGTCATCTGTAGCCAACATGTATAACAATGGATATTCAAAACTAATTCTTGAAGATCATTTCTGCAAAGCACAATAAGAGTTATTTCTTCACAAGTTTTGGATGCAGGTTGAGCAGTTGAGCGCTTTTGTTTGCAAAAGATACTTTTTATCTATTTCACCCGGATGTTTGTGAGCTCTAGAGATGAAATAATATCCGAACAAACCTATCGATACCGCTACACATGAGATGACCCCACATCCTTTGTCAAAATAAACAACTCCTCGATCAATGCATTTCACTCTTCAGTACAGCATACGAGCACCTTCTAATAGATTAGTACAACCAAAAATTGAACTAACATTATATATAGTACGATAAATGATGATGCATGTCACCTAAAATTATATCATTGAAAACTATGTTCAAATACGAATCCAACGACATTGTTTTTGCTGACATGCACTAACATTTTGTCAGTTAAATCTTCAGTCAAATTCAATGGGGGATAAACCACGACCGATGTAGTAGTACTATGTTGGAAATATGCCCTAGAGGCAATAATAAAATGGTTATTATTATATTTCCTCGTTCATGATAATTGTCTATTATTCATGCTATAATTGTGTTATCCGGAAATCGTAATACATGTGTGAATACATAGACCACAACATGTCCCTAGTGAGCCTCTAGTTGACTAGCTGGTTTATCAATAGATGGTCACGGTTTCACGACCATGGACATTGGATGTCATTGATAGCGGGATCACATCATTGGGAGAATGATGTGATGGACAAGACAATCCTAAGCATAGAACAAGATCGTGTAGTTAGTTTGCTAGAGCTTTTCAATGTCAAGTATCATTTCCTTAGACCATGAGATCGTGTAACTCCGGATGCCGTAGGAGTGCTTTGGGTGTACCAAGCGTCTAGCGTAAGCTGGGTGACTATAAAGGTATATTACAGGTATCTCCAAAAGTATACATTGGGTTGACACGGATCAAGGCTGGGATTTGTCACTCGTATGGCGGAGAGGTATCTCTGGGCCCTTTCGGTAATGCATCATCATAATGAGCTCAAAGTGACTAAGTGGTTGGTCACGGGATCATGCATTCTGATGCGAGTAAAGTGACTTGTCGATAGCGAGATTGAACAAGGTATTGGGATACTGCGATCGAATCACGGGCAAATGCGTACCGATTGACAAAGGGAATTGTATCGGGATTACTTGAATCCTCGACATCGTGGTTCATTCAATGAGATCATCGTGGAACATGTAGGAGCCAACATGGGTATCAGATCCGCTGTTGGTTATTGGCGGAGAAGCTGTCTCGGTCATATCGCATGATTCGAACCCGTAGGGTCTACACATAAGGTTCGGTGGCGCTAGGGTTATTAGGAAGACTTGTATGTGATTACGAATGTTGTTGAGTCCGGATAAGATCCCGGACGTCACGAGGAGTTCGGAATGGTCGGAGGTGAAGAATTATATATAGGAAGTCAGTTTGGCCGCCGGGAATGTTTGGGGTCACGGTATTGTCTGGGACCACGGAAGAATCGAGGTCCACCGAGTGGGGCCACCTATCCGGAGGGCCCATGGGATGAAGTGGGAAGGAACCAGCCTGGTGGGCTGTTGCGCCCCCTTGGGCCTCCCCTGCGCCTAGGGTTGGAAACCCTAGGGGTGGGGCGCCCACTGGCAGGGGCAAGCCACCCCCTTGGCCGCCGCCCCCTTGAGATCAATCTCTGGGGCGGCACCCCAGGGCCCCTATAAAGAGGGGGAGGGAGGGCTGCACACCCCTGCTCTGGCGCCTCCCTCTCCCTCGCAACACCTCTCCCTCTCGTGAGAGCTTGGCGAAGCCCTGCCGAGATCGCCGCTACTTCCACCACCACGCCGTCGTCTGCTGGATCTCCATCAACCTCTCCTCCCCTTGCTGGATCAAGAAGGAGGAGCGTCTTCCCCAACCGTCGTGTGTTGAGCGTGGAGGTGCCGTCCGTTCGGCACTAGGATCATCGGTGATTTGGATCACGACGAGTACGACTCCCTCAACCCCGTTCTCTTGAACGCTTCCGCGCGTGATCTACAAGGGTATGTAGATGCACTCCTCTCTCTTGTTGCTAGATGACTCGATTGATCTTGGTGAAGCGTAGAATTTTTTTATTTTCTGCCTCGTTCCCCAATAGTGGCGTCATGAGCTAGGTCTATGCGTAGTTTCTATGCACGAGTAGAACACAATCTTGTTGTGGGCGTAGATGTTGTCAATTTTCTTGCCACTACTAGTCTTATCTTGTTTCGGCTGCATCGTGGGATGAAGCGTCCCGGACCGACCTTACATGTATGCTTACGTGAGACAGGTTCCACCGACTGACATGCACTAGTTGCATAAGGTGGCTAGCGGGTGGCTGTCTCTCCCACTTTAGTCGGATCGGATTTGATGAAAAGGGTCCTTATGAAGGGTAAATAGAAATTGGCATATCACGTTGTGGTTTTACGTAGGTAAGAAACATTCTTGCTAGAAACCTATAGAAGCCACGTAAAAACATGCAACAACAATTAGAGGATGTCTAACTTGTTTTTACAGCATATGCCTTGTGATGCGATATTGGCAAAAGGATGTGATGAATGACATATATGTGATGTATGAGATTGATCATGTTCTTGTAATAGGAATCACGACTTGCATGTCAATGAGTATGACAACGGCGAGAACCATAGGAGTTGTCTTTATTTTTGTATGACCTGCGTGTCATTGAATAGCATCATGTAAATTACTTTACTTTATTGCTAAATCGTTAGCCATAGAAGTAGAAGTAATCGTTGGCGTGACAACTTCCTGAAGACACAATGATGGAGATCATGATGATGGACATCATGGTGTCATGCCAGTGATGAAGATGATCATGGCGCCCCGAAGATGGAGATCAAAGGAGCAATATGATATTGGCCATATCATGTCACTATTTGATTGCATGTGATGTTTATCATGTTTTGCTTCTTATTTGCTTAATACGACGGTAGTAAATAAGATGATCCTATAATAATTTCAAGAAAGTGTTCCCCTAAGCGTGCGCCGTTGCGAAAGTTCGTTGTTTGATGCACCACGTGATGATCGGGTGTGATAGATTCTAACGTTCACATACAGCGGGTGTAAGACAGATTTACATGCAAAACACTTAGGTTGACTTGCGAGCCTAGAATGTACAGACATGGCCTCGAAACACAAGAGACCGAAAGGTCGAACATGAGTCGTATGGAAGATACAATCAACATGGAGATGTTCACCGATGATGACTAGTCCGTCTCACGTGATGATCGGACACGGTCTAGTTGAGTCGGATCATGTATCACTTAGATGACTAGAGGATGTCTAATCTGGTGGGAGTTCATTAAATAATTTGATTAGATGAACTTAATTATCATGAACTTAGTCTAAAACCTTTGCAAAATGTCTTGTAGATCAAATGGCCAGCGCTCATGTCAACCTCAACTTCAGCGTTCCTAGAAAACCAAGCTGAAAGATGATGGCAGCAACTATTGGACTGGGTTGGAACTTGAGATCATCCTCATAGCTGCCAAGAAAGCATATGTCCTAGAAGGACCGCTAGGTGGCACCATCGAGAGAACCAAGGCGTTATGAATGCTTGGCGATCACGTCTTGATGATTACTCCCTCGTTCGGTGTGGCATGCTTTACAGCTTAGAACCGGGGCTCCAAAAGCGTTTTGAGCAACACGGAGCATATGAGATGTTCAAAGAGATGAAAATGGTTTTCCAAGCTCATGCCGGGTCGAGAGATATGAAGTCTCCGACAAGTTCTATGATTGTAAGATGGAGGAAAATAGTTACATCGGTGAGCACATACTCAAAATATGCAGGTTGCACAACCGCTTGTCCCAGCTGGACATTAACCTCCCGGACGAGGCGGTCATTGTGAGAATCCTTGATCGCTCCCACCTAGCTACAAGAGCTTTGTGATGAACTACAATATCGGGGATGGTGAAAACTATTCTGAAGTATTTTCAATGTTGAAATCAGAAGAGGTGGAAATCAAAAGGAACATCAAGTGTTGATGGTCAATAAAACCACTAGTTTCAACAAAGGCAAGGGTAAGAAGAACTTCAAGAAGAATGACAAGGAGTTGCAGCGCCGATAAGCCGATTGCGGGAAGAAGCCAAGAATGGACCCAAACACGAGGTGAGTGCTTTTATTGCAAGGAAAGGGATCTTTGAGCGGAACTGTCCCAAATACTTAGCGGACAAGAAGGCGGCAACACTAAAGGTATATGTGATATACATGTAATTGATGTGTACCTTACCGATTACTCGTAGTAGCTCTGGGTATTTGATACGGTGCGGTTGCTCATATTTGTAACTCAAAGCAGGAGCTGTGGAATAAGCGGAGGCTGGCGAAGGGCGAGGTGACGATCTTGGCGTCGGGAATGGTTCCAAGGTCGATGTGATCGCCGTCGACACGCTACCTCTACATTTACCTCTGGGATTAGTTTTAAACCTCAATAATTGTTATTTAGTGCCAGCTTTGAGCATGAACATTGTATCTGGATCTCGTTTAATGCGAGATGGCTACTCATTTAAATCCGAAAATAATGGTTGTTCTATTTATATGAGAGATATGTTTTATGGTCATGCCCGCTGGTTAATGGTTTATTCTTAATGAATCTCAAGCGTGATGTTACACATATTCATAGTGTGAATACCAAAAGATGTAAAGTTGATAACGATAGTCCCACATACTTGTGTACTTGCCGCCTTGGTCACATTGGTGTCAAATGCATGAAGAAGCTCCATGCTGATGGACTTTTGGAGTCTCTTGATTATGAATCATTTGACACGTCGAACCATGCCTCATGGGCAAAATGACCAAGACTCCGTTCTCGGAACAATGGGCGAGCAACCAACTTATTGGAAATCATACATATTGATGTATGCGGTCCAATGGCGTTGAGGCTCGTGGAGGATATCGTTATGTTCTCACTCTCACGGCGACTTGAGTAGATATGGGTATGTCTACTTGATGAAACACAAATCGAGACCTTTGAAAAGTTCAAGGAATTTCAGAATGAGGTAGAGAATCAACGTGACGAAAGATAAAGTTCTTCTGATCAGATCGTGGGGAGAATATTTAAGTCATGAATTTGGTACGCACTTAGGAAATGTGGAATCGTTTCACAACTCACGGCGCTGGAACACCTCAGCGTAGCGGTGTGTCGAACATTGTGTCGCACTCTATTGGATATAGTGCGATCTATGATGTCACTCACCGATTCTTGCTATCATTTTGGGGATACGCTCTAGAGACAACTACATTCACTTTAAATAGGGCACCGTCTAAATCCGTTGAGGCGACACCGTATGAATTATGGTTTGGGAAGAAACCTAAGCTATCGTTTCTAAAAGTTTGGGGATCGATGCTTATGTCAAGAAACTTCAACTGAAAAGCTCGAACCCAAGTCGAAAAATGTGTCTTCATAGGATACCCTAAGGAAACCATTGGGTATACCTTCTACCTCAGATCCGAAGGCAAGATCTTTGTTGCCAAAGCGGGTCCTTTACGGAGAAAGAGTTTCTCTCGAGAGAAGTAAGTGGGAGGAAAGTAGAACTTGATGAAGTACTACCTCTTGAACGAGAAAGTAGCGCAGCTCGGGAAGATGTTCTGTGGTGCCTGCCTGCAGAGTAGAGAGGAAATTAATGATGATGATCAAGGTACTCGGATCAAGTTACTCTTGAACCCGTAGGCCCACGAGGACCGTTCCTCACCAGTGGTATGGCAACCCTGTCACGGAAATCATGTTGTTTGACAACGGTGAACCTTGAACTATGAAGAAGCAATGGCGGGCCCAGATTCCAACAAATGGCTTGAAGCCATGCAATCCGAGATAGGATCCATGTATGAAAACAAAGTATGGACTTTGCGGACTTGCTCGAGGATCGTGGCGATAGAAAACAAATGGATCTTTAAGAAGAAGGCGGATAGCGGATGGTAATGTTACCATCTATAAAGCTCGACTTGTCGCTAAGGGTTATCGACAAGTTCAAGGGGTTGACTACGATGAGACTTTCTCTCCGTGGCGAAGCTGAAGTCCGTCTGAATCATGTTAGCAATTGCGCATACTATGATTATGAGATATGGCAAATGGGCGTCAAAGCGGCATTCCTTAATGGCCATCTTAAGGAAGAAGCTGTATATGATGCAGCGGAGGGTTTTGTCGATCCTAAGAATGCTAACAAGGTATGCAAGCTCCGGCCTCCATCTATGGGCTGGTGCAAGCATCTCGGAGTTGGAACATTCACTTTAATGAAATGATCAAAGCGTTTGGGTTAATCTGAGACTTATGGAGAAGCATGCGTTTACAAGAAAGTGAGTGGGAGCTCTGTAGCATTTCTCATATTATATGTGGATGACATACTTTTGATGGGAAATGATATAGAACTTTTGGACAGCATTAAGGCCTACTTGAATAAGTGTTTTTCAATGAAGGACCTTGGAGAAGCTGCTTACATATTAGGCATCAAGATCTGTAGAGATAGATTGAGGCGCCTCATAGGTCTTTCACAAAGCACATACCTTGATAAGATATTGAAGAAGTTCAATATGGATCAGTCAAGAAGGGTTCTTGCACTGTGTTGCAAGGTGTGAAATTGAGCTCGGCTCAATGTACGACCATGGCGGAAGATAGAGAAAAGATGAGTGTAGTCCCCTATGCCTTGGCCATAGGTTCTATCATGTATGCCATCTTTGTGTACAGACCTGATGTAAACCTTGCCGTAAGTTTGGTAGGAAGGTACCAAAGTAATCCGGCATGGAACAACTGGACAGCGGTCAAGAATATCCTGAAGTTCACGAAAAGGACTAAGGATATGTTTCTCGTTTATGGAGGTGACGAAGGCTCGTCGTAAAGGGTTACGTCAATGCTAGCCGACACAGATCTGGATGACTCTAAGTCACAAATCGGATCGTGTATATTTTGAATGGAGGGCATGGCTGGTGCGGTTGCAAGCAAGCGTCGTGGCGGGATCTACATGTGAGCGGAGTACATGGCAGCCTCGGAGGCAGCGCATGAAGCAATCTGGATGAAGGGTTCATCACCGACCTAGAGTCATACCCAATGCGTCGGGGCGATCACACTCTTCTGTGACAACACTGGAGCTATTACCCTTGCCAAGGGCCCAGGTTTCACAAGAAGACCGAGGCACATCAAGCGCGCTTCAACTCCATTCGTGAAAATGTTCAAGATGGAGACATAGATATTTGCAAAGTGCATACGGATCTGAATGTCGAGATCCGTTGACTAAACCTCTTCATGAGCGAAACATGATCAACACCAGAACTCTATGGGTGTTCGATTCATCACAATGTAACTAGATTATTGACTCTAGTGCAAGTGGGAGACTGTTGGAAATATGCCTAGAGGCAATAATAAAATGGTTATTATTATATTTCCTTGTTCATGATAATTGTCTACTATTCATGCTATAATTGTGTTATCCGGAAATCGTAATACATGTGTGAATACATAGACCACAACATGTCCCTAGTGAGCCTCTAGTTGACTAGCTCGTTTATCAATAGATGGTCATGGTTTCACGACCATGGACATTGGATGTCATTGATAGCGGGATCACATCATTGGGAGAATGATGTGATGGACAAGACAATCCTAAGCATAGCACAAGATCGTGTAGTTCATTTGCTAGAGCTTTTCCAATGTCAAGTATCATTTCCTTAGACCATGAGATCGTGTAACTCCGGATGCCCTAGGAGTGCTTTGGGTGTACCAAGCGTCCTGGCGTATGGCGGGTGACTATAAAGGTATACTACGGTATCTCGAAAGTGTCATTGGGTTGACGCGGATCAAGGCTGGATTTGTCACTCCGTATGGCGGAGAGGTATCTCTGGGCCCTTTCGGTAATGCATCATCATAATGGCTCAAAGTGACTAAGTGGTTGGTCACGGGATCATGCATTCTGATGCGAGTAAAGTGACTTGCGTAGCGAGATTGAGCGAGGTATTGGGATACCGACGATCGAATCTCGGGCAAATAACGATACCGATTGACAAAGGGAATTTTATCGGGATTACTTGAATCCTCGACATCGTGGTTCATTCGAAGAGATCATCATGGAACATGTGGGATCAACATGGGTATCAGATCCGCTGTTGGTTATTGGCGGAGAGTCGTCTCGGTCATGTCGCATGTCTCCCGAACCGTAGGGTCTACACATAAGGTTCGGTGGCGCTAGGGTTGTAGAGATACTAGTATGTGGTAACCCGAAAGTTGTTGAGTCCGGATGAGATCCGGACGTCACGAGGAGTTCGGAATGGTTGGAGGTGAAGAATTATATATAGGAAGTCGATTTGACCATCGGGAAAGTTTGAGGTCACGGTATTGTCTGGGACCACGGAAGGTCCACCAGTGGGGCCACCTATCCGGAGGCCCTAATGGCTGATGTGGGGTAGGGAACCAGCCCCTGGTGGGCTGTTGCGCCCCCCTTGGGCCTCCCCTGCGCCTAGGGTTGGAAACCCTAGGGGTGGGGCGCCCACTGGCAGGGGCAAGCCACCCCCTGCCCCCCCTTGAGATCCAATCTCTGGGGTGGCGCCCCAGGGCCCCTATATAAGAGGGGTGAGGAGGGCTGCGCACCCTGCTCTGGTGCCTCCTGTCCCTCCTCAACACCTCTCCCTCTCGTAGAGCTTGGCGAAGCCCTGCTGAGATCGCCGCTACTTCCACCACTGCCCGTCGTCTTCTTTGGATCTCCATCAACCTCTCCTCCCCTTGCTGGATCAAGAAGGAGTTAGCGTCTTCCCCAACCGTGCGTGTGTTGAGCAGCGGAGGTGCCGTCCGTTCGACACTAGGATCATCGGTGATTTGGATCACGACGAGTATGACTCCCTCAACCCCGTTCTCTTGAACGCTTCCGCGTGATCTACAAGGGTATGTAGATGCACTCCCCTCTCTCGTTGCTAGATGACTCCATAGACTAATCTTGGTGAAGCGTAGAAAGATTTTATTTTCTGCAACGTTCCCCAACATACTAGTGTAGAGGGCGGCGCTGCACGGGAGTCTCACCCCGCTCCTGGCGCGGCAGTAAAGCCGTCATATCACAAAACCCAACCACTCCCAGTAATAAGTGGCATGGTAAAATAGACGTACAAGAAACCATCACATCCCTCTGTCTTTTTTGCATTTCATCTCTCTGCATTTACTTTCTCTGGTTCATCTCGCACACTCGATTCCTAGCTACTACTCCTAGTATCCCTAGCTACTACTCCTAGGGCCAGTTCTTTTGGCGGCTTCCCAGCTTTTCCCATAAGACTAGTATAGCGCCCTCGATCTGACTATATCTCCCACGTGTGAAGCACGACTTAGAGCATAACGCATTGAAAGCAATATCATAAGTGAGGTAATCTTCACACAACCCATGTAATACATAAGGGAAAAGAGATACATAGTTGGCTTACAATAGCCACTTCACACAATACATGAGTAAAACATTACATCATACTGAGATACAATCAAGGTCCGACTACGGAACCAAAATAAAAGAAGACTACCCCAAGCTACAGATCCCTGATCGTCCCAAGCTGAGCTCCCTCTTGATCAAGCTGAAGCGAAACAACACAATGAACAAGATCTTCATTGAGCTCCTCCTTGAGCTCGGGTGCATCACACTGCAGGTTCGTCGGCACACTGCAAACTGGTTTTGGAAGTATCGTGAGTCAGGGGACTCAACAATCTCACACCAGCGAGATCAAGACTATTTAAGCTTAAAGGAAGGACAGGGTAGTGAGGTGGAGCTGCAACAAGCGACTAGCATATATGGTGGCTAACATGCATAAAGAGAAGCGAGAAGAGGAGGCAAAGCACGGTCGAACAACTATGATCAAGAAGTGATCCTGAAACTACTTCGTCAAGCATAACTCCAACACCGTGTTCACTTCCGGACTCCGAGAAGAGACCATCACAGTTACACCTTGATTGGTGTATTTTAATTAAGATCAACGGGTTTCTACAACGGACATTAACAAATTCCCATCTGCCACATAACATGAGGCACGGCTTTGAAAGTTCAAACCTGCGGGGTGTCCCAACAACCCATGATAAGCTCTCGCGATCAACGAAGAATAGACCTTCTCCCGGGAAGCCCGATCAGTCTCGGAATCCGGCTACAAGACATTCACAGCAATAAAACAAGACCAGCAAGACCTCCGGCGTCTGAAACACCACAGTAGTAGCAGCGCGTATCTCGTCCAGAGCCACGACCGGATGAGCAGTCCGTACAACTAAAACCAGCCCTCAAGTTTCCCGAGGTGGCGCTGCAAAGGGCTCTAGTTTGGACCAACACTTAGACAAGCATTGGCCGGGGGCTAAAATGGCGATGACCCTTGAGGCGCGACTCCCAAGGGAAAAAGGTAATAGGTGAGGCAAATGTAAAACCAATGTTGGGCCTTCTTTGGAAAAGTCTTATTCAAAGCGAAGCTGTCAAGGGGTCCCATAAATCACCCGACCGCGTTAGGGGCGCAAAAATCCGGGAACATAACACCGATATGGCGGAAACTAGAGGCGGCAAGAGTGGAACAAAACACCGGGCATAAGGCGAGCCTTCCACCCTTTACCAAGTATATAGATGCATTAATTAAATAAAATATATTGTGATATCCCAACAAGTAAACATGTTCCAACAAGGAACAACATCTCCAAGTTCAACAAGGAACAAACTTCATCTTCACCTGCAACTAACAAGCGCTATAAGAGGGCTGAGCAAAGCGGTAACATAGCCAAACAACGGTTTGCTAGGAAATGATGGTTAGAGGTTTGACATGGCAATGTGGGTGGCATGATATAGCAAGTGGTAGGCATCGTAGCATAGGCATAGCAAAAAGCGAGCATCTAGCAAGCAAAGATAGAAGTGATTTCGAGGTATGGTCATCTTGCACGAAATCCATAAGGAAGAAGATCGAGTCCATGAAGAAGACAAGCGGGCGTGGTCGAGCGAATCCTCACAACTCCGGAGCGAACCGAAGCTAACGAGAGAAGCAAACCGGAAAGAAGCAAACAACATAGTAAACACACAATCATGAACATGGCATGATGCACAAACAAATATGATGCATGTCGGTTTAATGAGGCATGGCATGGCAATATGCACAAACAACACTACAAGTTAAATGGAGCTCAATATGCAACGAGTTGCATATTGATGAATTTCTCTAACACTTATTTAGTTTGATCTCGTTTAGGTACTCAACAATATTAAATGTTGTTAAACATGGCAAGAGGTGGAGCATAATTAAACTAACTATTTAGGCAAGTTTAAATGAGGCGGAAATAAGAAACAACAATTAGGAAAATCCTCATGAGCAATATTTTAGATTCGGTACTGTTCTGCCCTAAACACAATTTTAGAGTTGTTAAACAGCAACATAAAGTGGACCATGTTAATCTAGGCATTTTCCACCCCATTTACATATAAAGAACATTTAATTCCGAGTTCACGGTTATTTAGTTATGAATTAAAGCATTTTAGCATGGCATTATGCAAAATAAACACAAACAGCATGTTAAACATTTTAACATGGGATGAAAATGACATATTATTAATCTACACAATTTTCTGAGCATTTTACATATATAAATTATTTTAATCCGATGCACAGTTTGAGAGATATTAAATGCATGATGCTTAGGGGGTTTTCTGTAAAACAGTTAAATTACTGGAAATTAGCTAAATTCGCAGCGTATGAAAAAAAACAACATCGGGCTGAATCTGAAGCTGGCCCAAGAGTGCAGGCGGGGCTGCTCACCGAGCCTCATGGGCGGCCGGTGGAGGAGGCGAGCGAGGCGTTGGGCTGGTGGCCCGGCACTGGAGGAAGTTGGGCTGGTAGCTTGACCCATCTTGGGTTAAGCAGTCAGAGGCGCCAGGCGTCGAGCTCTTGCTCGTTCTGCCCGGCCTTGAGGGAAGCAGCGCTGCCGTGGCGAGGACAAGCCTTTCCGCTGAGAGCAGGCCGAGGCAGGAACAAGCGGATCCGGGCAAGGCGCCGAGATCCAGCGATAGTGAGGCAGGCGGCCTTGAAGGTCGAAGGCTGACGAGGCTCGGGGCGCCGGCCATGGCATGGCGACCTGCGGGGAGAGAAAGCGTAGAGAGAGAGGCAGCAGGAGAGAGAGGAGCAAAGCGGAGCTGGCACAGTGTGGCGGGGCAGCCGCTTCCCTCAGCCCGAGGCCGTGAGCCAGCGGCCAGGCGTCTTGAGTCTGAGGCCAGGCGCTCCGATCCGGATCGGAGGCAGCTTGGGTGATGAGGCTCTGTGAGGCCCAGATCGGCTGGCGGGGCAGCATGGATGGGCTTCCGTGGGTCTCAGCGAAGTGGAGTATGGGGAGGGCGTGGCGGCCTTCGGTTGGAGGGCGGCTGGTGGTGGCGCAGCCACTAGGGAGCTTGCCAAGTGGCGAGAGGAGGCTGGGGGCGCCCGGTTGAAGGGAAAAGCGTGGCTGGAAATGGAGGGAGGTTGGTGGCGTGGGGCTCGAGGAGGGGTTGGCTGCTGCCAAAAATGGAAGGGGCTTCCATTTATAGGTAGAACTAGGGTTTGAGGGTTAGGAGGGTTTGGGACCTCGGATCGCGATCAGGCGGTTCAGACCTTGAGGTTAGATGGTTGCAGGTGGAATGTGAGAGAGGTGCTGGACTGATAGGAGAGAGAGAAATGCAGCCCGGCTGTTTAGGAGACCGAAAAGCGTCAAGCGAAGGTGCAAACAGCAGTACCGCTATGTTTAACAGTTGGGCTAACAAGCGGACTCGAATCTGTGAAACTTGGCAGGCGGCCTGTCTACACTATAATAAGACCGCATGACAAGTTGCAACCCATTCGAGAACATTTTATGCCACTTATAAAATAATATTTGGAGGTGCCGTGGCGCGTGCGAGTGTATCGGACTCGGAGCGGACAGCGGAAAAGCGGCGGAACACGAGCGGATGCAAGTTTTGAAAAACATGCGGATGAAATGCAGATGATGCCATGAGATGAGATGCATAACAAAACAAAATGCAAAACAACAGACAAAACCCAACCACGAAGGAAATAATAAATCACATCTCCGGAAAGGGCAAGAGTCGGAGTTACGAATATGGAAAGTTGTATCCGGGGTGTTACAACAAGTCATAGTGGAGAGTAACATTAAGGCACCTCACTCATTTATTTGGGCATCTAAACTACTACCAGTAGTACCTCCGTCCTGGTTTATTCCTCACCATTGTAGTTTGTGCTAAATTTTGAGAGATTACAATGGGGACCAATAATCAGGACGGAGGTAGTAGTTATGGGATTACTAATCTAGAAGCCTAAAAGAAGCTGGCCCCTGGTACTCCTACTAGTAGTAGTACTCAAGTTGGAATTCAATTGCAGCACAACTTGTTAGGCAAAAATTCGATCTGAGGTGTGGAAGCGGTTTGGGAATTTGCATGCCTTTCCGACCGATGAGATACTCCGTACAAAGTCTGACGGAGAAATAACCACAGAGAAGGAAGCTAAAGTAAACAATCAAGCGAGCATTTTGCATTTGTTTTGCATTGAATCGTTTCACAAGCTTGACTAGTGTTGTTTTTACTTCTACAAAAACCGCATCATAGTGTTAAAGCGTGCATTTGCACATCTGAAGCAATAGTAGTACTCCCTCCGTCTAGGTGTATAAGTCTTCCCTCTTTCTTGGTCACGGTGCACAACCAAAGATGACTTATTGACTGGGCGGAGAATGAACAATCTGCAAGCATATATCTGAGAGATCGTGTAGTGCGATAGTATATAGTAAAGTTTGTGCCATATGCGTGCCCACAAAATGTACGAATACACAAGGTTTCCAAACCTTCCCTTTTACATACTTAATTAAGGGCGCTAATAATTCCTGAGCGTTCGGGATTTATCATTTGCGTCCCAAAACTAATGAGATAAGCCTTACGAAACAAAATTATACTCCTACTAAAAGCCACAGCTCGCAAGAAGCGCTTGCATGTATCACGAGTTCCACAGTGCGGGGCCGTTTCCTAAGCGCCGACCTAGCGCCTCTTCCTCAGCCTGGAAACTTCGTGAGGTGCTGATTGGTGGCTTCTTGTGAGAGTGGCGCGATCTCACGGTGTGGTGATCCGGCGCCAGCAGTACTTCTCCTCGGCTGAAGCATGCACCGGTCCATGTACCATAAGCGTAGATGAGGCGCTTGGGCCCAAGCACTCGGGGCTTTGGCATGGGCGTCCTCCGCCACCCTCACGGCCCTTGCGAGCCTTACGCCAAAGAGCCAATTGCACGACTCTCGGACGCGACATAGGCCTGCGAACAGCTTGTCCCAGTGCGCTTCTCTTCCTCGGCCTTCTTCTCCACCTCTATTTTGGGCGCTCTGCTGAAGCAAAGCCTCCCACAAGGCAACATCCATTTCTTTCCAAAGCTCCTCAAGAAATTTGGGGGCTCGGCGGGTGGTGCGGCTTTCTCCTCGTGTCGTGGAGCCAACCGTCCTCGATCGTGTCTTGGCGAGATTGGGAGCTTGGCGCATCCACCTCGGCGTGTCGCGACAATCGAGGCCAGGCATGCAACGTCCTCCTCGACTAGTGGCGGCGAGGAGGCAGCATGGCGTCCACCTCGGCCAGCGTCATGGCGAGGCGGAACCGGAGAGCGTCCTCCTCGACTAGTGGCGGCGAGAATGGAGCGATGGCGTGACCGTCCAGCAGCGGTGCGAGGCGCCTAGGGCTTGGGAGGCGATGCCATGGTGGTCGACATGAGAGGAGGGAGGAGATAGCGATGAGCGTGGCGTTCTTCGAATGTCGTGGGGCGCAATATTTATAGCGAGCAATGGCACACCTCGTAAGATATGGACTGGCTGCCTTGACTTAGCTGCAGGTCGGTTGTGTCAGCGACATGTGGGCCAAACCCTCTTGGGCCCATATGTCGGTGACCCAATGCACTGAAGTTAAGTAACTGAAGCAGCGTCCCGGAAGATATGTTGCGTGATTAACATAGTACTCCCTCCTTTCCGGCTTATAGGGCTCAATTCAAAAATCTCACCAACCAATGTAGATGGCGAGTGGTGGAATACTTTTTGTAGTTTGCATAGGTACCCAATTAATGCTCTTGTTTTCCTCAAAAAATTATGTTTACGAATGCATTAATTGCAATGCATGCATGCATAAAATACATGCCTTGGTCAATTTTCTCTTAATACTTGCATGCAAAGATTTAATGCACCTTGGAATCTGAACATGTGATGGGGAACAACCAAACCGAGACTTATAAAATGGAAAAACTAAAATTTTGAGATAAGCCCTATAAACCGGAAAGGAGGGAGTAACAGCTACGTGGGCATATTTGTTGGAGTAAATTACGGGGAGGAAGGGTGGAAATATTGCTGGTCACAACAGATTGGAATGACGGCGGGGGAGGAGAGTCATGCATGCAGATTTTTCCACAGGGGTGGAGTGGTGGGACCGCCCTTGAGGAGAAGGAGAGTCTGGCAGGGCATATTGTTTCCACACATGGAGAGGAAAAGATTTGGAGGCAGAGCGGGCTTCCTGCGGAGTAAGAGAGCAGTGCATAAAGTCTCATCTTGCATGCCGGGCTAGGTATAGTCTCAAGTCATTAAAAACATACACGCCCCACACATGTTCATATTTCAAGGTGCACTAAATTATTGCATGCGATGGTTAAGGCTGGCCATAATGGTGTATCTTAGCTGGTATCATGCACACGGGAATAGCAAACAAGCCGGCATGGCGTGCGAACAGGCCAAAGGTCGTGGGAGGCGTGACGGTTGATGTAATTAATTGAAGTTACACACAAGCCGGCATGGCGTGCGAACAGGCAGAAGCTATACCGTCAGGCCTACGATATGGGTCTAGTAGACATGACATCTAGTGGGTCCCGCATAGTTCTCGAGAACTCTTTGGGGGCTTGCAGCCGTTTATCCACCGAGCAAGCCAGCAACCCCACGCCGTTCGCACGCCCTACTCGTCCCTGTCTTCTACTAGTACAGTACCTTACAACAATTTGCTCCCAATCGTCCCGTCCTTTCACATTACGGTAGTTCAACTAATCCTAACCCTCCTCCCAAATCCATGGTGTCCCAAATCTCCATGATCGGCAGTGAGTACAATGTTATAACCATCACTGGCGATGAGTTCGACGTCATCTACACCCATTCTTCCGCAACTGTGAAAGAATGCCTTGCTCACTTCAAACGCATGTTCAAAAACTCAAATAATGAGTGGGTGTTGGGCTAGATGTTGAGTACACCACAGTCCTCGAGCGATAAGAAACTAAAGTAGGCGAGAGAAGAAGAAGCCCGCCATGATCCGAGGTTTGTGTGCATGACTTATGCTTGGTCTACCACATATGCCATGCCAGCGCTGAGTCTTGAGAATTTAAGAAGTTCCTCAAGAGGCGGCGAGTCAAATTCATTCTTTGTAGACTTTAGGAGCGACAAGGAAATCCTAGGTCGGATAGGCCTCATTGTAGGCCAACCCTTGATCTCGGAAGGCAAGCCTGGTTTCCTCCTCTCAGCCTTCAATGCTGACCCTGGCAGTAGCCATGATTGATCGTTAAATGCAGCTAAACTAAAGAAACCTCACCACAAGTTTCATCATGCATGGGAGTCGAAGACATTAGATGAAGATCACATCCTGTATGCAGCAATGGATGCCTACCTTTGTTTAAATATCTATAAGGGTTGGATGAAGAAGCGAGCCGGTGTCGGTTCAAGCAAAGAAGCATCGGCGAAGAGGAAGAGGAAGAGGGGCGAGGGCGAAGTCGAGGGCGTGGACTCGGACTCCGAGTAGAGTGGCGATGCCGTTGCTCATCTTGGTTCTCTTGTAGTGTCAAGCGGACTAGTTACTTAGTTTATTTTCAAGGGTGTGTTGTGCTGAGGCCCCAACAGAACTATGTTTATGTTATTTCTCTTTATTTGAACTCTTTAGTACGTACAGTAGTACTAGTACTATGTCTTACTACTGTTCTTCTTGCAGTTGGTACAACTGCTCGTATCTTCGTGTTCCTACTGTAGTTAATACGCTCGTACTAGTAGTATAATTTGGGTCAGTCGATTTGTGAAAGTAGTTCGATGGAGTGAAGGAAGAAGACGGCAGCGTGCCCATGATCTATCTTATGAGTGTTGGGTGTGGAATGCAGTTCGCCGAAAAAAATGGATCGTGCCCGGGGTTAAACGGATGGCGGGGGTGGGGGGAGCATGGCGGTGGCAGGTGGTTCAGGGGAGGGTGCGGTGGTGGCGGCAGGAGGTTAGGCGTGTGGCGGGCTAAGAAGATGAACTGTGCATCTATTTCGGAGGTTGAACAAGCCCTTCTAGCCATCCATGTTGCATCAAACGGCTCACAAGAGTCAACTTACCCAAATTGCTAATTCAGATTGCAGGATCCACATGGCATTCAAAGTCTTGAAGGTAGATTCCGCGTCTGCACCCAGTTTGCAGGCTCGACGCGCGCGCGACCGGCTTCCGCCGCGACAGCCACCATGCGTGCCTCCTCCGCGCAGGTGGAGGCGACAATGACACGCTAGTTCCTCCTCGCTGGCGTCTTTGGAGCCTGGCTCGTCCTCCTCTTCATCGATCGTGCATAGATGCGGCTCCACCGGCTGCTCGCGTGCTTGGCAACCTGGCAATGACATCGCGAGGAGGGACTGCGAGACAACGTGGTAGGCGAGCCTTGACTAGCGGTGACATGGCGGTGATGGGCGAAATTGTTGGCGGAAGGCGGTAGCGCCGACATGTCTGTGGCTGGCCCGGCATATTGATGAGTCTTGGCGTATGGGAGTTTAGTTTAGTTTTATATAGGGTTGGTCAAACTTAAAAGAAAACCGTACTAGTACACATAAACATTATACTTAGGCAACGCTTTTAATAGTTACCACAGCCACGATACGGAATCCTATGCAAGCGCATGAACCGTGGCCGTGCGGTCGATCGAACGGTGCGTCACCGTGTCGCGCTAGAAGGACATCCACCGAACCTTTTTTTGTGTGTGAAAACAATCCCGAATATTACTCAACTTTTTCCAAGAAAAGTTCTTGGCCTTCTAATATTTCCATATATTTGAATTTAGCTCGAGTTCGTGTTTATTTGGATTTGGAGCGTTTAGGTGCGCCCTTGTTTTTTAATACTGATTTTGTGTGTGTGGAGAGAAAGCGTGTGTATGTGTCCATATGTGTGTTGTGGCGGAAGGGCAATGTGGAGCGGTGTGTGTGTGATAGAGACATAGAGAGGTGTGAATGTGCAAATGATCATGCATGAGTGAGACATAGACGGATGCGATACATTGTGTATACATGAGAGAGCGGTCTTCCATTTTACTTGTGTGTGTGTGTGTGAGAGAGAGAGAGAGAGAGAGAGCATCAGTAACACAACAACCATCTCTCTCAATTAAGTCCAGTCCCTCATGCGATCTCATGTAACACATGCATCAGCAGCACATTTGACACCCTCGACGGCCCTGCCCACCTCAAGGCCGCACATCTCTCTCTATCATACGCACAATCTCTTCGTGAATACCTTGTTTAGCAAGTAGCTTACATCACATACACACACATTTCTCTCCTTGGTTTTTTCTCTCAATATCGACACACACACACACACACACACACACACCCCGAGCACACAATTCATCCCCATCCAAGGTTATATGGCGACCACTCTCGCTTGTGCTTCTCTGCACCCACATGCACAACACCTCAATCTTCAAAGGGCATCGAGGAGATCGAGGCAGCGACCACAGCGCTAGAGAATCAGGGGCCATTTGGAAGCAGGATGATGTGGCGATGGTGGTGACTCCTCCCCACCCTCTATCTCTCTTGCACAAATTACCAATCCCTCTCCCCCTTTAAATTTATCAATCCCTCAACCCGAGATCCTTCCCTCTCGTCCATGTTTTCCAGCTCTCTCGTCAAACTGTTGTCTCTTCTCCTCCCGTGTCTGAGAATATGGATGCACACGCATCTCACGTATATTACATGTCTCCATCTTTCTCACAGACCTAACTTCTTCCTCTCTCTTTCTCTATCTATCTCCCTCTCTCTCTTTCATTAGGTTTGTCTCCTACTCTCTCGTCCACATGCATACAATCTATCCCGCTCTATCTACTCCATATTCGCAAGCTCCCTCTGCACGTTTCATTCACACATTGGGATATGTTCAAAATGTTGCTTTTATAATGGTTGATGTAGAGTTATTGTTGGCTTGTTGCATCCTACAAAGTAAATAACTATGAAATGCATTTTGATTGTCATTTGACTAGGATTATGCGAGTTTGAGCATGTTGTGAAGTACTATAGACCTCGTGTACATCTTGGAATTAAACAATGATTGTAACTATTGAATTGTATAGACCATTACATTGGTCGGTAGCCTAATATATTTATTTCACAATTTCAACAAATGATTAATTCACTACATACTAAGAAAACAAATGTGTACACCCTCCGTTTTATTTAAGTCGCATATTAGCATTGGTCAAAGTCAAGTTTGTAAACTCTCGGAAAGTTTATAACAAAAATATTAACATATACAATAACAAATAAATAACATTAGATTCATTATTGAATGTACTTTCACATCATACATATACATTATGGTAAATGTTTATATTTTCTATAAACTTGGTCAAACTTTAGGAAGTTTGACTTGGTGAAACCTAATATCAGAGTTTACTAGTACTACTCGCTAGTTTCTTAGCCAAATCACCCAACACACCACCACGGGAGTTCGGTGTCACAAAATTTTGAGGTCGTGGGAAAATCTCCCGACCCTGATTCAAGCAGTGGGAAGTTACCATCATAGCCTTGAACAGGCCTACGGATGACGGTTGGTAGGGGCTGTTTTCATAACCGAGTTCACCCTACCCAGTAACCCCACCCGGCACCAGTAGTACACTGAATACTCCCATTTCTATCCCACATAAAGCAGACTTCTCCACGGCACATGAGCCCGTGCTCCTCCCCTTCTACATGGGCACTCATCCACATGATGCATCTGCCTCATCGGCGACCTCGTGCGCGCCCGCTGGAGCAGTCCACCGTCGTGGTTGTACAGACCTCTTCCCGGCACCGTCTTCCACAGTCTCGATCTGCTTCACGGAAGCCGCCCCAGCGAAGCATCACCGTCGTGGACAATGAGGCTGACTCCGTAGCCGACCATGACTCCACAGAGGCCTCCGCGACCATCGTTCTCCTCCTCGATTGGTAATGTGTGTATTGAATCACTTAGTAGTACATGTGCAGTTCAATTTTGTTCATTCCTACCCTTCAAATTTCTGGGTGCTATTGTTCCCGTAAAAGTAATTGGTTATAGCCTCCATTGTCCAACAGAATATCAGCTTGTGGTGTGCGTCGCTCTGTGTCGCGCTATGCTTGGGTAGGTATTTCATACGCAACTTGATAGTGTGGCAAATGATGGATAGTTTTTAGAAGTAGCAAGATGCCCATCGTTGCGCATCAAGATACATTGTATGAGTAGTTTATCTTGTGGGAGAAAAGCATGAGCGAGGGAATGCCTTATTTGCAAATCACGGAGAGGGGTGTGGGTATATTTTTGCAAAATTGCCACAGTTTCCTTCCTATCCATCGGATATAAATCGGATGGCCTATATTGCAGGATGGCAGAACACCATCATCACCAACTCTGTTTTTTTATAAGAGTAGGGAAAAGTAGAAAAAATAGAGAGTAGATAAGTAGAGATAAATATTAAATATAAAATAAATATAACGAAGAGAAGAGAGTAGAGATAGCGAGAGGCGTCCGGGAAAGGATTGCGGCCTTGAGGCAAAAAGCGGTTTAGCGTCTTGGCGTCCGTGGCTTTATAAAATCAACGCCATCCACCGCTCATGCCCTGCCACGCTCTCTCCCGCTCGTGCCTCGCCACGCTCTCTCCGCTCTTTCTCGCCTCGTTGCGCTGCCATCATTACGCGCATCACGGGAACTTGGGGATACCGCGGCATCGCGCATGCCTCCTCCGGCTTCTCCGCTGAGATCGGTTTAAGTGGGATGCGCCTCGGCCTCGGCAATTCGACACCACAGCTTGAGGCCGCCAGCGCGTGCAGCGGTGTGGCGCCTCCGGTGGCCTCATAGAACATTGAACTTCCCAGCGTGCCTCTGGCGGGGAGGCGGCATAGGAGCTCAGCGCCTCTGCCGTGGCTTATCACCCGACGAGGATCATCGCGACAACCGGGCGGGGCACCGTCTCGGCATCACCGAGATGGGCGAGAAACCATGGGCTGTGCCGCCAATGCCTCCGCAGGACATCATCAATGGCGCGAGTTCTATGAGCAAAGGAGGCGGAGAGGGAAAAGAGGAGGCGGGCGAGCCGCCTATCGCGAGGACAAGCGTGGTCAGCAGGCGCTCAATTCAACATGAGGCTAGGAGCAGCGTCATGCAGGAATCAATGACGATCGATATCTTGAGGCCTATAGTCGGGGCGTCGAGGAGGACATCACCGAGGAGGAGTCGGACGGCGAGGAGTAGTTGAATAATCTATTTTTTATCTATCTATCTGAGAACTATCCTCTACTCTCTATCTCTACTTCTCGATCTCAGCACTGTAAGCATTTTAAAAGCGCCGCAGCGTTCGATTCTGTTGGAGATGCTCTAACATGGAAGGCAGGTGCTTTAATGTTGCCCACAAGATGCTGCAGTATTACTAGTACTCCTGTTGGATTCGGGTTCGGCAGACCCTATGAGTTCGAACTACAGGGGTGCCGCGGAGATCTCACCCCTACCTACTGCACTTTGTCGCCTCGCAAGGATCTAAACTACCACGAAGAAACAGCATAAGGGACACAAGGTTTATCTGGTTGGGCCACCATTGTGGTGTAATACCCTACTCTAGTGTGTGGTGTGGTGGATTGCCT
>JAHIAM010000912.1:0-103131 GCA_021605205.1 Aegilops longissima
CCTGATAATGACCCATCCATGCTTATTTTTGATCACCCATACCAATGGTGTTGAGGGGTACCTTGAGGCGGAAGCCGAGCCAGGGTTTGGCCAACAAAGGGCGTCTTGCCCCGAATAAAAAAGTCGGTCCGGATCGAAACTCCGCCCCAGCGTATGGCGTGCCCTACTCAGGTTGATTCCGGAAGCGTCTTTGGGGGTGCTCTTTTCGGGAAAAACCGGGGAATCCGGAGGTTGCCATCGAACCTTCACCGGCCGGGCTTCAAAGCGGGTCGGAGGGGAAACACAGGCGTCGTCGGATGCTCCTCCGCGGAGGATGCCCGATTATCGCAACCAACTCCGGGTGGGCGCCTTGAATCCGGCGCCGCGGACAGTTCTTCGTGGCATGTTTCTCAAGGCCTTGAATGCCTTCGATTAGGAGATCCATCTCCGTGCCGCTCAAGATGGTCTAGCGAGCCATGGAGCAGTATGTAAGGACATCGGGTAAGAAATTTGGATTATATATGCGGTGCCCGAGACTTAAAATAGTTAGAATAACTGATTTAGGATCATTTGTTATCTGAGGATCTTCTGAGAAGAATCCGTGTCCCGGGGCTTGGAGAGTGCAAGGCCCAACTTGAGGGCCCTTGCCGCTTCTGAGGGCCGGAAGACCCCTACGGTAATATAATTAAAAGATAAATAGTTTATGAAGTCGGCGGGTTTAATCGACAAAAACATTGAGATGGCCGGACTTGATCGGACAAGCAACAGCTCTTGCGCCCACTAAAGGCGGGAGCGTGCTTACAGTCGGGGGAAAAATAACCTCAGATGCCAACACCAAGCTGGGTGAGGAACTAAAACATGTTCGTTCCCGGTTATGCGACTCCGAAAGGAGAATCGGCTTCGTCGCGGCATTTTGATAAGTGCTTGGCGAACTTTGAAAGAGTTGGCGGAAGGCGACTAACATAAACATGTATGTAGGTTTGCTCACGGTCATCCTGAGGAGGAGATGCGGTTCTTGGTGATCTTCTTCCAATTGTATGCCGAACGAGTCCGTCGGTGATGAAGCATCGCCAGCCTTGTGGCCATCTATCTCCTAGAGGCATTGGGGAGCTGGCGGCGGCTAAGGAACACGGCCGTTAGTAGATGGAAGATATCGGCCTGCCGTCGCGCCGGAGGAGGCCAGGCCATAGTAAAGCGCGGTACATGAAGGTGACCCAAACCACATGGCGAGGTGGGACATTGGGGCGATGGGATGAGATCCTGTAAGCAGTGTACGGCCAAGTAGAATTGGCGAAGTATTCCACAAGATTGTAAATTAGATAGCCTATTAGATGGCATTGAGGAGGAATACAATGAGTCGAGTTGACTATGTAAAAATATGACATGAAAAAATGTCTTCTAGCGGATTGTAGATCGTTTGTCATAGCGGACCTTTTAAGCTTCAACCTCGGGACCCAATAGTCGGTGTGTCGAATCCTTCGTGGTTATATAAAACCGGGGTATGCATGGAGACAGGCTAGGGGTCATTATTGTGTCGGACAAGTGCCCAACTAGTTATGTTATATTACATGGGTAGTAGAAACATCTTCCGAGGAGAATAGTTCCTTAAGGGTTCCTTTCTTGGGATGCATGCCCTAAAGTGCATGTCAAAGCTGCTATGAAAGTAGAAAATCATCGGGGCAGATGGGTAAATAGTTAAAATCATCTTTCAGTTCACCGAGCAATATTCCCTTAAAGCTAGCTTTGGCTTCACCCGTCGAGGTACAATCCGGTGACCGCATAACAATAGAGGTGCTCCCTTTACCACCTAGCGAACAATCGGGAGCGTGGGGTAAGCAGGAGCGAGCAACCCAGCTTGGCCAAAACTTAAGTCATATCGATGCATATAATGGTGAATAAAAGGTACATGCGGAAGTTTAGCATGTGTTGGGCATAAAGCCCGTATAAATAAGCACATTAAAAGCCCCGGTATAATGGCGCGGACAGGCGTCGGTGTGTCTGGAAAAAGCGAGCCTCTAGAGGCTTCAAGAAAAGAAGGAGGAAGGAGAGAAATAAAAGACAGCAAAAATAAAAAATGTGGATGGAGGAAGGAGGCGAACTTGGAGTCGGCACTTAGGGTAGAATCTTCGTGAGCGGGCTGCGTTCCATGGGTTATCGAGTCGGTTATCCGATCGTTTCAGACGGTATGCTCCCGGTCGGGACCTGGTCGATGATGAAGGACCTTCCCATTTGGGCTTGAGTTTGTCCTTTTTCTTGTCGGGCGTAGAACTAGTTTGAATGTTATAAGCTTTGGCCGTACTTCCCCTTTGATATCTTGAGCCTCTTTGTTGATAGAATCGGAACAAGCTTTTGCCAGTCCGCTCCTCCTCCAATGCGTCCAAACTGTCCTGCCATCAAGCTCGGCTTCTCTTTCTTCATACATGCGCCGAGTGAGTCATGTATTATGTCAGAGCAAGACTGCCTCTGCTGTACACCATGAAGAATGGTGTGAATCCGTTAATGCGATTCGGCGTGGTCCGCAACCCCAGTCTGGTCGAGCTCCTCAACCCGGTCGTGTTAGATTCCTTGAGGACCGCACTAGTGCGGGTTTAATGCCGCTCATGATTAGACCATTTGCCCTTCGACTTGGCCGTTGGTTTGAGGGTGATGGAGGCGTGTCGAGCTTGATGCCCATGTTTTGCACCATAATTTGACCTCATCGGCCGTGAAGTTGGTGCCTTATCGATGATAATCTTGTGGGGACACCGTAGCGGTGCACTACCCGATATGAAGTCTATCACGGTTCCGGATTGGCCGTTTTAACGGCTTGGCCTCTATCCATTTGGTGAATTTATCCACCATGACCAATAGGTATTTTTGCTTGTGGGTTCCTCCCTTGAGGGTCCAACCATTCAAGCCCCGGACATGACGGCCGGTGATGGGTATAGTTTTAAGGGTGGTGGGTGGCATGTGGCTTTGGTTAGCAAAAGCGGCAACCAACGCATCGTTGGACTAAGTCCTCGCATCTGCCGGCGTCGGCCAATAAAATCCTGTCGGAAGGCCTTGCCTACAAGGGCCGGGCTGCGGCGTGGTGCCCACCGTCCGGCATGAATTTCAGCCGGAGTTTGCCCTTCCTCTTGGAGATACACCTTTGAAGGACTCGGTAGTGCTTTTCTTATAAAGCTCTCCCTCATGGACTTTATAGGCTTTAGACGCCGTACTATGCAGGAGCCTCATTTTGGTCTTGGGGAGTTCTGCCTAGTTAGGTAGGCTAGAATGGTTGTCCATGGGCGATAACGCCATTATTTGTGAGGAGGTGTTATCTCGGGCGGAGCCTCGGTTGTGTCGAGTGTTGGCGTCGGCGTGCGGTTGGGTCGGTTGTATTGCGGACTCCCCTTCCCATAATGCGGATGGCGAACAACCTTCAGAAAGATATTGGGTGGGGCGGCATCGCGTTTTGCCGTCGTGCCAATATATCCGCCGCTGGTTGTTATCCGGGCTATATGATGAAATTGAGCCCTTGAACCGTCTGACATTTTAGGACCGCATTGCGGTATGCTGCCATTTCGGATCTTTGGCATCAAAGTCTCCGTTTATTTGAGATATTGCGAGGTTGAATCGCGCACCTCTAGGCGTTGAATGCCCATGGAGACGCCATCGGAGGCCGTGCGAAGGGCCTCGTATTGCTGCGTTGTTGGAGTCCGTATACATTATCGAAGGGCGTATTGGACTGTGTCCCGGTTGGGGCGTCGGGAACGCCAGCCCTGAGCCGCCAACATTTGGAGCCGTCAAAGTGCATGATCAATTGGGTATCGCCGTACTCTTTAGGGAGTTGACGGTCCATTGGCCAGATCGGCCAAAACCTCGACTTAATAGCTCGTCGTGGCTTATAAGTTATGTCGAATGGAAGGAGCTCTATGGCCCATTTAGCAATCCGCCCGTCGCGTCGATTGTTTATAATGTCGTTAAGAGGTACTTGGAGGCTACCGTTATCGAACACTCTTGAAAGTAGTGTCGCAGCTTCCGGATGCCATGAACACCGTATGCTATCTTTTGATAGTGTGGGTGCGGGACTTGCATGGAGTTAGGGCGGTGGACACATAATAAACCGGTTTTTGAAGAGGGAACGGTGTCGTCCGTTCTCGTTCGACAACGAGCAGCCTGACAACTTGATGTGTTCGGCGATATATAATAGCATTGGTTGCCCACGTTGGCGCTAGACGGATTTGTTGCCAAAATGGCCTTTATTTCTTGAGTCCGCCATGGCGTCATCAATCCACTCGAAGTGTTGGTCTTGGCGGAGGGCGGTAAAGGTCGCTTTTCCCCAAGCGAAATAAAGCGGCTTAGAGCCGCTCGCATCCGTCAATTTTGTATTTGTTTGAGGTCTTTTGGAATATCAATTGTGTGAGCTCGGATCTTGGCTGGGTTTGCTTCAATTCCTCTACGGACACAATGAAGCCCGGGAGCTTTCGGTGGAGCGAAGCGCATTTTCGGATTGAGCTTGATGTCATATTTTGAAGATTGTCGAATGAGCCTCAAGTCGTCTACTAGAGTTTGACGTGCTTGGTTTGTGACCACGTCATCTACATATGCTTCCTTTGTTTTGCCGATCTGGTTTGCGGACATGTCGAATCATGCTGATATGTTGCTTGGCGTTTTTGAGCCCAAAGGCATTGTGTTGAAGCGAGCGGGCGTATGGAGTGATGAATGCTGTTGCAGCAGTGCAGCTCCGCCATCTTGATTTGGTGGTAGCGGATCTGTCGAGGAAGCACAATGAGTCGTGTGTCTGCTGTGGCGTCAATAATTTGATCAATTAGGGAGGGAAGGGATCCTTTGGGCAAGCCTTATTAAGGTCTTTAAAATCAACACATAGGCGCGAGTTTATCCTTCTTTGGTACCATCACCGGTTTGCTAGCCAGTCCGGATGTTTTATATCTACGATGAATCCGGCTTCCAAAAGTTGTAGCTCCTCTCCCATAGCTGTCTCTTGGGTTGGGAAAAGCGCCGAAGAAACTGTTTGGTAGCTTGAATCCTTTTAGGATATTTAGGCTGTGCTCGGCGGTGGCGTGGGATTCTGGCATGTAGGGTGCGGGCAAAGATGTCGATTTTCTTGTAGAAATTCGTGGTCTGGCGTCTACATCAGGGTTTAATTGTGCCCCAATGGAGGCCGTCTTTGCGGAGTCCGTTGGGTGGACTTGGAATTTGACTATTTCATCCGCTGGTTTAAAGAGGTGGACTTGGATCTTTTATCAAGTATCACATCGTCCACATTCACCGTGGGCGCATCGCGGTGAGTTCCTCGGCCGCTAGGGCCGGATAGTGCCTCGAGGGCTAGTGCGGCTGTCTTGTTTTCGGCGGTGCTATGTTGGATCACTAGCGAGTGATGATTCCGTTAGGTCGGGCATTTTAAGCTTCATGTACCCATAATGGGGTATAGCTTGAAAAATGTGAATGCCTCTCGTCCTAATAAAGCATGATATCCGCTGTTGAGCAGGGCCACTTGAAATGTGACCTCCTCGGACCTGTAATTGTCCGGAGCGAACACTCGTCCGTGTGATTTTTCTGTGCAGCATGCTTCCGGCTAGGTTATTCCTCTAAAGGTTGTGCTGCTTAGCTCAATGCGGTTCGAGTCTATTTCCATTTTGGGAGGTTTCCTCATAGATGAGGTTTAGTCGCTGCCGCCATCCATGAGTACCTTAGTAAAGGCGGCCATCCACTATCGGGCTGAGGACCAATCGGTGGTGCTCGGGCTGTTGAATTTAGGTTAAATCACGGCAGGTAATAGCCGTGTCCTCCATGGATTTATTGTTGCTACTTGGTAGACTTGACAAGGTTGCGGAGTGTTCGTTTAGCATGTTATTTGATCACGAAAGTCTCGATTAACATTAACCCGTCTTGGTGTTGCTGGGCTGGGATTACGAAGCTAGAAGCTCTCCTTTGGCCACTGCGTAGTATCCAACATGCTTTCGAAGGCTATGAGTTGGAGTGGCGCCCTCGTGCTATGAATTTTGCAGGTCCGTTTAGCCAACCCTCGATGCAGTTCCATTACCCTTTAGGGGTTTGGTTTTGGTATTTAACAGGTGCTTGATAATGATGCACCCTTTTTTCGGACTAGGGATGTATTGGGGCGGATTATCCCAAAATTTACTTCGGTTTTCGAGCGCTCTCCATCGCCTGATACTTTTGTACTATGGTCACCAAGTCAGACAAAGCGTGTAATTTATGACGACTTATGGCGTTTAGATTCCTTGTCCGTGCAATTATTGCAGAAAATTGGGATTCGTCCTCCTCGGCGATCCTTTATCTGTTCATAACGGAGAATCGGCCCGATAATGATGTCTTGTTTCGGCGGGCTCTTGCGAATTCGAGAGAGATCGCTAATGTTTGGGTGGGCGGGTGGATAAATCCGGAACCCGTCAATTTAGGACTCGAGGGCGAGAAGTTTCGAACTTCGGAAGTTTGGATTTTGAGTGCTATCAATGAGTCCAACCCGCGCTGACTTTAAGTTCAGGGCTTGATCGACATCCGTCCCTCTGGGAATCCGGCATGGAGGGATCGGGAATCGGACGTAGCTAGTCCTTAAGATAGAAGAAGAATCGCGCATTGCTCCTCTATCACAGCAACATGATGGGTAGCACAGGGAGAGTTGATCTCTCTCGGATCGGTTTAGGCCGATCGATTCGTAGTCTGTGGCGACTCGAGGGCGATGCGATCCAAGGCTCGTTCAAGGCTCGATCGGATCTAACTGTTCGGCAAGTTCGAATTAACATGAAGATTGGTTCGATGACTCGAGAGGTCATCGTCGGTAGCGTGGCGGACTGGCGGTCATAAGAAAACCACCTAGCGAAGAGACCCGGTGCCAAGGCTCCTTTGGCGATAGTATCGTCTTTAAAGGCGAGATGAGGCATCCTACGATGGCGGCGACGCGGAGAACTCAATGAAAGCACCAATGTCGGTGTCAAAACCGGCGGATCTCGGGTGAGGGTCCCGAACTGTGCGTCTGGGATGGTAACAGGAGACAAGGGACGATGTTTTACGGTTGGGCCCTCTCGATGGAGGTAATACCCTACTCACTGCGATTAATATTGATGATATGGGTAGTACAAAGTAGATCTACCACGAGATCAAGGAGGCTAAACCCTAGAAGCTAGCCTATGGTATGATTGTTGTTAGTCCTCGGACTAAAACCCTCCGGTTTATATAGACACGGATAGGTTAGGGTTACAGAGTCGGTTACAATGGTAGGAGATCTACATATCCGTATCGTAAGCTTGCCTTCACGCCAAGGAAAGTCCCATCCGGACAGGGCGAAGTCTTCAATCTTGTATCTTCATAGTCCAGAGTCAGTAGCGGTGATAGTTCGGCTATCGGACACCCCTAATCAGGGACTCCCTCAACCCGTATCAACTTATTCTGAAGTTGTTGACCCGTATTCGCTTTCTCTCATAGGCCTCAAAACTACATATCTACGTTCTAGCATGTTACATCTAACAACTATGCAATACAGCACTACTACTACCTCTAACACAATAAATCATATGTGTTTTAGTTTTACTAGATATCATATTGTCTATACTCTTTATAAAAACCGAGTTGGTGATGATGGTGTGCACTACCATCCTGCAATATGGACAAACTAGATCTATGTCGGCGGATAGAAAACAAATATAATAATTTTGCTAAAAGATACCTACACCCCTCTCCACATTTGCGGATAAGGACTTCCCCTCGAACCATCTTAAATCTCCCACAAGATAAACAACTCCTTTAAATGCATCTTGATATTCCATAATGCTTATGGGCCTCTTGCTAGAATACTTATAATAATTCAGGTTGCATACATTAAAATTGCCTTTGAAATGTATGGCCAATTATCATCTACCTTGAGGAAAATCCGCCCTTTCTGTTTAATCGGGTTTGTATCGATGGATAAATGCGAAACAACAAAACTATAGTACTATACAGTACAAGTGACGATTCAACGCTTTGAGCGTGCGTATACCGTCTACTCTCTCCGTCGTAAGAGTGGGCGCTACGCTTTCATAAATCTTCTAGTCCCTTTAAGCGACATGTGGGACATCAATCTACAAGTCCACGTGCCACACGGAATACAGATGCAGGCAGCTAGGGTGGCTTACCCGATCCTAGCGCAATGTAGTAATGAGCAATGAGAGTTATCAAATCACAAAGCTGCACCTTTCCATGAGTTAAGTTGGAGGGGCGAAGTAATAATGCTAAAAAATAAGTTGGAGGGACCGAAGCAACCATCATTTCACTCGTTCTTTGAATCCGCTTCTCCTCATCTTCTTCAACTTAACCACGTGTTGCTTGACGTTATACTGCCTCATGTGGGGCCGGGATCGGCTTGGTAAAGCAAGCGACACGTGGGACCGCATGTTAACAAACGCCCATCCATGCATCAAAATCACCTCCTTTTACTAATCTTGATTCTATAATTTTTAGATCAATATAATTGAGATTTGTATAGATACATACACAAAGCAAAACCAAGTGGTACAGTTAAGGGCATCCACAATGTGTAGCCAAATGTGAAAATAGCTTTTGGCATCGTGGGAACCATTGTGGGCCAGTCTTTGCCAAAGCCAAAAGATGGAACCGAAGCTCCTGATTGATTGATTGAAGGAATAGAAAAATGCAACGCGTCTCCTCTTTCTCCCATGCTTGGGCGCATGTAGTACAATATAGAGCATAGAGTCTACTCCCCTGTCCCTTCTATCACAAATCACAAAGCGGTGAGGCATCAAATCACAAAACACAGACGAAGCAATCATCATTTCACTCTTCGCTAACTCCGCTTCTCCATCGTCTTCTGAGAAACCATCTCACACTTTTAGTACTCCTAGTAGTAGTACTAGTAAAGGACTTCCTGGATGCAAATAAGGCGGTTGTCTCGGCTTGCGGCGGCACTTGCGAGCGACTTCTTGTGGTCTCCCCAATGGTGTTCTCCGTTGAGCGACTTACGCAAACCACAAAAAAATTATAAAGCGTCACACATAATGGGAAGGAAGTCAAATATAGTTACTACCTCCATTTTTTTGTACACAAGGCCAATATTATCAAAATTACAATTTGCAAAGGGCCACTAACACTAATCGAGGCAAAATTGATGGGGTTAGCAACCAAGACATTAATATCCCCTGCATGCATGCGGAAGTGAGAAGGTTGGTTTTGCATGGCGTTGCATTAATCAAGCGATGAGGAGTGAGATGGTTAGCTCTTTGGTCTTTTGAGAAAAATACGCATTAATTGACACGTTAAAGCGAGGTTGTATCGATTAAATCCAAGAGAAAACCCGCCTTTCTTTTTTAACACTAGTACTCCTGTAATGCGTATTACTTATCCTGTTTGGGTCTAGGCCTTGCATTGCCAAACTTACCACACATTTTGCAAAGCTTGCCTAAAGTTTTCAAAATGAGAAGGAGGTACCTGCGCACGGCTGTATCGGCAGTTTGCTACCACTTTCCTCACCGCAGTCGCTCCTGCGCGGCATGCATACCGCACCCTCCACCATCTCTCCTGCACGCGCCTGAAACCCAACCAAGGAGCAGCACCCTCACCGACCGTGTTGTCACATGCGAACAAACCAAACTCTGCCATCCTATCGGCTGACACATAATTTTCGTTCATAGAGTATGTTTGTCCAACGCATGTTGGGGAGTATCCATAAGGCTCGTCTGCGGTGATGTCTGTTGGGAAGAAGAAGGTGAGAAGAAGAAGGAAAGAAGGGTTAGGAGGCGGCGGATATTCATCCAACCGCACTGAAATGGTGAAGTGAGCCAATTCGTCAGCGACTTGCATAACAAATATAAATACAGTTATGTTTTACATAGCAAAAGATCCATAAAAACAACAACATAAAGAAAAACTATCACTGCTTTCGCGGAAAGAGACGGCCTACGTCGTCTTTGGCTGCTTGGCGCGACCAGCCGCTCGCTGCCTCGTGTGTCTCCGCACCGTGGTTGTCCTCGGCCTCCGGCTACTCGTTCAAGCGGGCGTGGCGCTCTGCTGCAGGGCGAAACACAGCCATTCAAGTCGAGGGCGTCCGGTTCCGCTGCGGGAGGGCCTCGATGGCAGCGGCATCCGCGCTCAGCGTCGAGTCGAGCCTCCGCGCCCGGTTCAAGTCAGGGCGTCCGTTCCGCTGCGGGAGGCGTCGATGAGAGAGCATCCGCGCTCTCGTCGGTCGAGCCTCTGCCGCCGGTTCATGTCCGGGGCGTCCGGTTCCACTGCGGGGAGGGCCTCGATGGCAGCGGCATCCGCACTCTCCGCCTCAAGTTGAGCCTCCGCCGCCCGTTCACATCCCGACATCCGGTTCCGCTGCGGGAGAGCCTCGATGGCAGCGGCATGCAGCAGCGCTCAGCGTCGAGTTGAGCTCGCCTCCGGTCCTCCTTTAGTATCGCCATGTTGAACCGCTGGTCCTTTGCACCATGGGGGCTCGGGCGCCTTGACGAAATCGGCGTCCATCGTCTCCTACCATCGGGGGCCTTCTGCGCGCGCGACCTCATAATGAACATTGGATCGGCTTCCTCCTCCTCGTAGCAGCTCCGAAGAACTTCGAGGTTGGCCTGCCGCAAAAGCAAGCTTAGGAGCGGAGTGCGTGGCGCCCGCCGCGCGCATTTCTGCGGCGCTCGGCGTCGACATCTTGTAGTAAGTGATCTTCGGCGCTACCAACTCCGGCGAACTAGGGAACACTTCATGCGGGCTGGGGATCGAAAGGTGGGGAATGGGCTGGAGATTTGGTGTGTTTTAGGCGGTGCTGGTGTAGGCGGCGGCGAGGTTACGGTGTGAATAGTGGTTCGGTGGCGACGGTCAATCGGTTTGTTGTACATCGCTCTTGTCGCGTTCGCGTTGCAGCCCGGCATGCTGGACCCTCCGTCGCTCACCGAATGGAACACGCTTAGTCTTGCGTTTTCGCTAAGCTTGTGGGACTGCAATTGAGAACAAGGCGTCCTCCCCTCCCCTCGCATCATTTATTATACCACCACTCCCTCCGTTTTATGCGGAGTAAATAAAAAGCAGAGGAGTATACTACGAATGAGGATCCCACGTGGCTGAACCCATTGAGTAAGCGACATCGGGGCCTAGCAAGCATGGGGTCCGCGATTAAGTGACCGAAAGGGAGGTAAGCAGGGATACCTACGTCGGAGGATCCACTTCCACTATACTACTTTGACCAAATGTTGATAATAATATATGACATGCAACACACAAATGTTAGTAATTATATGACATACAACACAAAGCATCAGGGTCTAATCGCTTTTAGGCTAACTTTGACCAAATGTTGAGTAATAATATATGACATGCAACTTACACAACATCACGGTCAATTTACGTATGTGAAAGGAGTTTCAATGATATAATTTCACATTATACATCTCATGTACTATTAATCTTGTCAATAGTCAAATTGGAAACCATCTAGAGTACAAATCTAGAATGCGTCTGAATCTAACAATATTGATTGGGCGTTGTTGAATGTTCATACCTTTTTGATCATAGTAGAGATACTTTGACTACACATAAAACTTATATGTAAAGTAGAAAGGATAGGAGGGAGTATATTATGCGTTCAAAATGAAACGAACATTGAATACCCTTTATATATGATTTGCGGATGCTATGATCACGGTTCAAAATTTTGAATCCGCCTTAGGTATCACGTGCCCCACTCGTTCCCTCTTGATTTCATCTCGGGGTCAGGAGATCTATTGAAGAGGACTAGGGTGGGTACATGCGAATGATACTCGGCGGAATGTTCAAATGAGGCATCTTGGGAGGATGGACTCATTGGAGGCGACATGAAGAGGTTGGAGAGGAATGAGAAATAAGCCATACATGATTACACTTGAGCGGCTCAAATAAACAATAAGTTGTCTCGCTTGGCCTACATAGTGAAAGGCCTAATCGCATAGCGAACAACGGCTTCGAATATGGCGGAAAAGGGAAACCGACATGTGGGGCACACAGTCGGAACGATATGTAGAACTAATCCAATGGAGGAGCTGTTGACCTCCTGCCACCGACAACCATTCATGTGGGTCGTTGGGGCCAACAGTGAGGCGCAGCTCAGCACCGCCTCTGGACATGGCGACCAGCGGTGGCGACACACGCATATCGTTGCTGAACTGATTCGGTTTCGTTATTGCGAGGGTGGCGTTAGTCTGTACGACCAGCGGTATGTTTGGTTTGTGCCCAAGGTTGCCCCATCAAAGCATTGGGTAGCTAAAATTTTGGTTGAGGTATTGGTTTCCCATGATTTGGCCGACATTGGCAAACAAAATGAACTAGAGTTGGCTAGAGTTCATTGGCATGCCAAAGAAATGTAACCATCAAACAAAGACCAATCTTTGGGTCATGACCAAAATTTTGGTTGAGGTATTGGTTGCCCATGATTTGGCCGACATTGGCAATAAAATGAACTAGAGTTGGCTAGAGTTCATTGGCATGCCAAAATAGCAACCATCAAACAAGACCAATCTTTGGGTCATGACCAAAATTTTGGTTGAGGTATTGGTTGCCCATGATTTGGCCGACATTGCAGAAAAATGAACTAGAGTTGGCTAGAGTTCATTGGCATGCCAAAAATGGCAACCCTCAAACAAAGACCAATCTTTGGGTATGAACAAAATTTTGGTAAGGTGCACTTTGGCCTCAAACACCCCAACACCCAACTCGTCGAGGATGTATGGGCGCCCGCGGCAGCGTCCGGCGAGTGGTGTGGCATGACCAACTGCATCCTCACGGACCTGAGACCATGCGGTCGTCTTGCTTTTTCAATGACATGCGGGGATCGCATTTGAGCAAGGCATCTCCAATGTTGCCCACGACCGCAGACTACCACAGCACAAAGCCCTCGTCCCTCGCGCCGTCATGTCGTTCCAGCCGGCATGACTGCCGCATTCATGCCGTCCATTACGTATGTCGTCGTTAAGAGCTCGGTGCCGAGAACCAACTCCGCCCGACTTAATAGCGCACACCAGGGCCTTGGCCTCACGAGTCGCTCTTAAGCGTAGCTTGACTAACCTCCACCACCATAAGCGCGTCGTCCTCCTACAGCACCACATCTGCCATGACCTTAAGTCTGACGCTCTGCGGAGAACTTCTTCGAGGGATGAAGCTAAAGTGCCGCCCTTGCTCAAATCGCCTCTCGCGACACAATAGCGGCGTGGCCGAGCGAACCCAGCGACCACTGGTAGCCTGGCGGCTGGCAACCGAGCAGAACACCGTCATCCACAGTCCTACTGCCGCCGTCAACGTCCGGCACCGCGGTCGAGGACTCCTCCGAGATGAGTAGGGCATGGGGAGGCGGCGAGCGCGGTGTGCCAAGCTGGCGATCCGTATCCGTGTTCTACCCTTCCCTGCGCGGATACGCATCCTCACTTCACGGGTCTTGAACCCGGCCCGTACATAGAGATCGCGAGATGGAGGGCGCGGTGCCGCCATAGAATAGGTTTAGTGTCGGGTTTCTTTTATTTTCTGTCCTATAAAAGTTGGAAATGTAATGAAAATCTGCCGTGTTTGCATTAATCTCGGCGGTGTATGAAATTTCACAATAATATACATATTGTGGGAGTACTAGCAAGATAAATGCGTTGCGGAAGATCAAGATCTTGTGGGAGAAAAGGATGAGCGAGGAAAGCCTTATACGCAAATGTGGAAAGTGCGGGTAAATTCATAGTTTCCTTCCTATCCGTTAGATATAGATCCGGACCTATATTGCAGGATGACAAGCACCACCATCATCACCAACTCTGCTTTTATTTAGAGACAAATCTAAAACCCAACTAAGCCAACCTCGACATCTCGTCCGAGATTTAAGGGGTGGAGTAAGGGGAAAAGACTTCGGGAAGGGCGGGGCTCAACACAAGATAGGTACACAGGCGCTATCTGAACAACATGATAGTGGCATCTCTGAGTTGAAATTCAAGAAAGTCATCGAGCAAGGCTAGAAGGTGCAATAAAACAGCGGATGGACAATCGTTCGATATGCGAAGCAGAGTGAAAGGGGTTGAGCAATGGAATAAGTATTGTCGATGCAAATAGATTACTAGGAAGGTGGCTCATGATTTTCATATGAAATAAGCGTGAGAATAACTTTAGAAGCGAGGGGTGTATGAAAGTAGGGTTTCGATCTCGGAACTATGGGTTATGGGCCCACCATGTGGGTTAAAAAGCAAGAAAGCGTTAACATTTGCATGGTCATGATAGCAAGGCATGAGAGTGGTCATCGATTATGTTGGCAATAACGTTGGTACCAAGGAGAGACGAAGACCCATTTTCCTACTCGTTAAGATGAGGCGGACCAATAGGCAAAGTTCTGGAATCCATCGGTGGCTACGGAATGTCATCAACAATAGTATCAAGGTCTTCTTGACGAGTTTGTACACGAGGTGTTTACATAGAAGGGATTATCCTTTGCTTAGATAAGTTGAGTTACAAGAAAGGTTAAACAAAACAATGGAAAGGAAAGTGTAGACTCGAATCAGTTATTATTGTTCTCAGTGTCTAACAACTCGAGAACCCGTGGAAAATTGGAATCGTGAAATAATAGTTGATGAAGAACTCATAAGAAGTTATGTAGTTACATGATATTCTCGAGAGATACGAGAGGTAATACTCGAAGGTTGAACGGAAAGAGTTGGACAGATGAAAAGATCGGCCGAAGAAAGTACTTTAACTTGTCAGAAATGGTATCAAAGAAGAAAAAAAATATGGCTGATGACCCACAAGTATAGGGGATCAATTGTAGCTCTTTTAGATAAGTAAAAGTGTCAAGACACCGAGGAAGCAGGAAATGACAAGTAGTTTTCAATAAGATAATGTCGCAAGTGCTGAAATTGTAAATGTGCGAGTAGTTTGATAGCAAGATAATTTGTAACGAGCAAGTAACGATAGTAGTAACAAAGTGCAGCAAGGTAGCCCAATCCTTTTGAGGCAAAGGACATGCCAAAATGGTCTCTTATGATAAGCAAAAGAGTTCTTGAGGGTGCAGAATTTCATCTAGTCACTTTCACCATGTTAGTTTGATTTGTGTTAGCTACTTTGATAATTTGATATGTGAGTGGACGGTGCTTAGGTGTTGTTCTTACTTGAACAAACCTCCTAATTATGATTAACCCTCCTGCAAGCATCCAACTATGAAATGTATTAGAATAAATTTTAACCATAGTGTTGGGGATATAACTATTGAGTATAAATCGCCCGGGAGGGGCGGATCATACTCATGATGATTTACGATGTTGAAGCCCATGAAGACATGGAAGATGGCGACTTATGAAGGAGATTTAATGAGAAGGCGCCAAAGCCGGGCGGGTTAGGGCCATAGGCGTAAACGCCATAGGCGTATGACTGTATTGTAAGATAGGAAAGAGTAGATCGAAGCGGGACATGTTTATGAGCGGCGGGATTACGTGAACCAGCGTGGCAGCCGGGAACGTGGTAATTTAAAAAAATTCTACGCTTTACGCAAGATCATGGTGATGCATAGCAGCGAGAGGATAATGTTGTCCGTACCCTCTGGACCGGCAAGCGTTAGCTGGCGCGTTGATGTAGTCATCGTCTTCACGATCCGATCGATCAAGTACGAGCGTCGGCACCTCGAGTTCACTGCGTTCAGCATGGCGTCCCTCGAACTCCGATCAGCAGAGTGTTGAGGAGAGTTTCGTCGACCTGACGGCATGATGGCGATGTTGATGTTCTACCGGGCAGGGCTTCGCTAAGCACCGCTTCTGATGTCGAGTGGTGTGGTGGAGGGCACGGACATGGCTAAAGATCAAGCTGATCAATGTTGTGTCTGCAGGGCCCCCTGCCCGTATATAAAGGCAAGAAGTGCGGGCGGCCAAGGGAGAGGCGGCGCGGGAGGTCCTACTCCCGAGTAGGACTCCCCCTTTTCCTAGTTATTAGGACTTGGGAGGGAAGTGGAGGAGAAGAAGGAAGAGGCGCCTCTCCTGTCCTATGGTTGGGGGAGGCGTGTGGCCCAGCCTACCGCCTCTCCTCTCTTCCACCTAGGCCCACTGTCGGTGTCAAAACCGGTGGATCTCGGGTGAGGGTCCCAGACTGTGCGTCTAGGCGGATGGTAACGGGAGACAAGGGACGATGTTTTTTACCGAGTTGGGGCCTCTCGATGGAGGTAAACCCTACTCCTGCTTGATTAATATTGATGATATGGGTAGTACAGAGTAGATCTACCACGAGATCAAGAGGCTATACCTAGAAACTAGCCTATGGTATGATTGTTGTTAGTCCTACGGACTAAAACCCTCCGGTTTATATAGACACCCAATAGGGTTAGGGTTACCTGAGTCGGTTTACAATGGTAGAGATCTACATATCCGTATCACCAAGCTTGCCTTCCACACCAAAAGTCCCATCCGGACAGGGGCAAGTCTTCAATCTTGTATCTTCATAGTCCAAGAGTCCGGCCAAAGGCTATAGTCGGCTGCCGGACACCCACTAATCCGGGACTCCCTCGGTAGCCCCTGACCAGGATTCAATGATGCAGCGCGCGCATGTCTTGGCATTGCATGGCGGGTTCCTCCTCCGAATACTTTATAGAAGATTTTGAACACAAGGATAGTGTCGGCTCTGCAAAATAAGTTCCACATACCACAGTAGAGAGAATAACATTTACACAAGTTTCAATCTGTGGCGTATTCCATGACATGACATCACCATGGCCAAGCCTTTATTGAATCGTTTTCTTGTCCAACCTCAGCAGCGTTTAGTGGGCGGTTTCCTTGTACGTCTTGTCAAAGCAGAAATCGTGTCCCCTTATTTCGGGATTCTCATCAATCGGCGTGGGTAACCAACGCGCCATTGATTCTGATGCTTGGAGATAGCGAGTTTTATCGGGCGGTGGGGCGCGCAGCTTTGTCCGTCCATATAAGGGATAAGGATCCGCTTCTTCACCGCCTTCTTCCTCCTTTGCTTATCCATTTCCCTTTCGAGCTCAGCGCCCAATGCACATCCACCTCAACCTTCTCCAACTATGTGGGAGCGGGAGGCAAGGATGGCCTCCTCCGTCCACGGAGGGGCACATCAAAAAGCTGCGGAAGGCGGATGCTTGTCAGCGACATCGCACATAGGCTCCCCAACAAGGGCAGCTCATCCCACCCAGGCCCCATGAGAGGGTGTTTCCTCCCCTTCTCCTCGGACTAGGGTTTCTACTTCTCCCATTAGTCAGGGGCTCATGTTCTACTCGGCCTGGATTTTGATCGGCCCCGAATTTCATCCTCAACATCTCGGTGTTTATCGTCTTGTCGAGGCCTTCCTCTGCATCCAGCCCGCCCGACTTATGGCTGAAGACCTTCAATGTCAAGCCGAAGGTAGTGGGCGACCGCCAGCAGTCTTGGAGGTGCCATCTGGGCAGGATAGCCAACGTCCTATGGCTCGAGGCTCCTTTGTGGAAACCATAAAGGGGTGGCAATCGGGGGTTCTACATCACGAGCGACTCTCAATGGTGGAGGCCCCAATTCGATCTGGCTTCCCACGGCTCACCTCAAGGAAAGAGCGGGCTGACATGGATGGTGGAAGAGCTGGCGGACTTCAAACCTGCGTCGAAACACAGGTGGACAAGAATCTCAAGCTTGTCAGCGTAATCCGGTGATGCTCATCCACGGATTCTCCCATGCCCGACAGCGGGCCTTCAGCGTGGGAGTTTGATTCGGCACAACACCGAACCTTGAGCCGGCTATTCGACACTACGTACGAAGATGCCTGGAAGGTGCTGTTCAAGGGCGTCGAAGCTCCCGCATCCGCTCCCGAAGATCGCGGATTCAGCTCGCAGCATCAAGCCAGCGAGGTAAGTTATTTACCCTTCACGGGACTCTTTTTTCATAGTTTTGACTCTATCACGGGATCTAAAACTCCCTCACCTTTGACAGGACTGGCTGAAGGCGTCCGGACAAATCGACTATCCGGCTCCCTTGCGGAAGACCAGTGATGCGCCCGATTAGCGGGGCTGCTGGTTCCGGCACCTCACGTGGTGCGGAAGAGCCAGAATAAGGCCACGGGAACTCGAAGGAGTTCCGGGCAGGCTGCTGTCGGACTCATCGTCCGATGATGCGGCGGACTCCTCCAGCGAAGATGAGGAGGAGGAAAAATAGGCCCCTCCCTAGCGGGGAGGGAAGAAAGGAGCCGCCTCAAGCGGAGGCGGAAGGTCAGAAGGAAGGACCCTTCCTCCGGACTACACCACCAACAGCGGCGGGGAAGAGGTGGGCTCAGGACCAAGCCTGGCGAAATCATAAGTGTCCGGATACGGAATAACTCATGGCGCTTCATTTGTCGCCTGACATCTTATAGCGGATATGACCACATGCAGCCCAAGAGATGGGCTCGGCGATTCGTCGGCGGCTCCCTGGATTAAGTCGGTGAATAGCACCTCACTTCCGACCGCCTCGTCTCCTCCCCGCGGATGATGCGGGTGGAGTCCCAAAGGGCCCGGCCGGAGAGGTGGCTATGGAGGCGCCAAAGGCGACCTCCGGAATCCGGGCTCAAGGGGATAAAACCCGAAGGGCTTCAAGTCGGCCTGTGCGGACTCCGTAGAACCTTGATGGTTCGGAGTCCGACAGGCGACCCGCCGTAGAAGGGCAGGCTATGACATGGTGACCTCCACGTACAACGGGATGATTTGATGGGCGCTGCGGCGCTTCCATCGACGAGGCTTCCTGCTTTATTATGAGTGCGGTGATCGAGAAAGTTCGATCCGCCAGGCGGGCTGACCAAAACTATGCCAACCTTCTAACAGGCTTTGAGGTATGTATTTAGATATATAAAAAATATTACGCATAGGCAGGCCCCTGATGCTCATTTGGTGTTGAAAGAAATAGGCGGAGGATCTTAAAAGATATCATGAGAGTCTAACATAACTATGTCAATATGGGAATGCGACTCTGCTGCTGACCTCTACCGCCTACTGCGGAGGTTGATGCTAAAGCGGGGCCTCGGCGGTCAGAAACGGCTCGGACTTCAAAAGCAGCTCGAGGACAAGGAAGGTAAAGTAATACCTTATGGGATATTTAAAAGATGTGTTGGCAAAAATGACGGGAGAATATGCGGGGGCCACAAATGAGGTGGCAACCCTAAAGAGCGGTGTCAAGGCAGCAATGCGGCATGGGCCCACCAGCGAGAAGCGAGGCGGGTGGCGGAGGTGCGGCAAGAGATCCAGGCTCGTGGAAAAACATGAGAGTTTGGGCGTGACTCAAAGACTCGAGTCAGGCTCGCCTCGGCCTTGAGCGCCAAGGCCGCTAAGGCGAAGCCCAAAAAGCCCTCGGGAGATTGAAGATGATGGCGGGTGGGCATTCTATATCACGGAGAAAGCATGTGAAAGTGAATTATCTATTACTTACAGATCCGGAGCTCTCCGGGGCATTCATAGATCTGCCTTGATGTGGCTGATCTGCCGCATTCTACGAGCAGGAGGGAGGCTCGGCGGAGAAGGTGTTCTGTCTCGATATCTTGAGGCGGACACAGTGCCCATAGCGACTAGTTTAAGCAGCTGGTCGAGCTCCATAAGGTGGCGAACAGGCCATGAAAGGCCTCGTAGTTCATTTGTGGCCTAAGGAAGCCATGCACAGGAGCTACTTGGGCTGGTGAGGTGGCTGGTGGATGCTGTCCATGGGTTGAAGTCATCAAGCGCTCCATACATCGAAGGTGCCCGTGGAGCCTTGCCCTGCTAAGGTGCCTTTGGGCAAGATGAATGACGAGAAGCTTGTGACAGACGGACCACCACGAAGAAGGAGCATCCATAAGCGAAATGTATTATGAGGCGTCTGAAGGGTGCCTACCTTATCATGGATGAATGCTCCAAAGATATAATTTTGACTAGACTCACATTGTTATCCTGTCGCTGAAAACTTGTTCATATCGCTAAGCAACACTTTTGAATTTAAAATATTACCTACATGCAGCCGTGTATTAAATTTGAGAGATGGCGAGTGGTAAACTTGACCCCCATGCCACAGTCTTTGGGGTGTTGGGATGAACTTGAGCACTCTTGTTCCCATTCTTGGGTCCTTGAGGCGCTCAGCATAGCGAACAAGGCAACAGACTATAATGCTTGAACACTCTCCTTAGCCATATAATTCTATAATTTTAAATTTGGTGAAGCCCCTAGTACCGGAAGGCCGAGGTTAGAGCGCTATCACGCCTAGGCGGACAATGCCGACTCCTCGCTCTAGCGACATAAGTCTTTAGGGACTCGAAAACCTCTCGAACAGCGACGGCTCTCGCCCTATCATGGCGGGTGCATGATCAATTGGGTATCGCCGTACTCTTTAGGAGTTGACGGTCCATTCGACCCAGTCGGCCAAAACCTGCGACTTAATAGCTCGTCGTGGCTTATAAGTTATGTCGAATGGAAGGAGCTCTATGGCCCATTTAGCAATCCGGCCCGTCGCGTCGCGATTGTTTATAATGTCGTTAAGAGGTACTTGGATACCGTTATCGAACACTCTTGAAAGTAGTGTCGCACTTCAGGGATGCCATGAACACCGTATGCTATCTTTTGATAGTGTGGGTACGGGACTTGCATGGAGTTAGGACGGTGGACACATAATAAACGGTTTTTGAAGGGGAACGGTGTCGTCCGTTTCGTTCGACAACGAGCACCGACAACTTGATGTGTTCTTGGCGATATATAATAGCATGGTTAGCCATTCAAGCGTATGAGGCCGGATTTGTTGCCAAAATGGCCTTTTTTCTTGAGTCCGTATCGTATCAAATCCACTCGAAGTGTTGGTCTTGTGCGGAGGAAGCGGTAAAGTGCTTTTCTCCCAAGCGAAATAAAGCGGCTTAGACATTCGCATCCGTCAATTTTGTATTTGTTTGAGGTCTTTTGGAATATCAATTGTGTGAGCTCGGATCTTGGCTGGGTTTGCTTCAATTCCTCTACGGACACAATGAAGCCCGGGAGCTTTCGGTGGAGCGAAGCGCATTTTCGGATTGAGCTTGATGTCATATTTTGAAGATTGTCGAATGAGCCTCAAGTCGTCTACTAGAGTTTGACGTGCTTGGTTTGTGACCACGTCATCTACATATGCTTCCTTTGTTTTGCCGATCTGGTTTGCGGACATGTCGAATCATGCTGATATGTTGCTTGGCGTTTTTGAGCCCAAAGGCATTGTGTTGAAGCGAGCGGGCGTATGGAGTGATGAATGCTGTTGCAGCAGTGCAGCTCCGCCATCTTGATTTGGTGGTAGCGGATCTGTCGAGGAAGCACAATGAGTCGTGTGTCTGCTGTGGCGTCAATAATTTGATCAATTAGGGAGGGAAGGGATCCTTTGGGCAAGCCTTATTAAGGTCTTTAAAATCAACACATAGGCGCGAGTTTATCCTTCTTTGGTACCATCACCGGTTTGCTAGCCAGTCCGGATGTTTTATATCTACGATGAATCCGGCTTCCAAAAGTTGTAGCTCCTCTCCCATAGCTGTCTCTTGGGTTGGGAAAAGCGCCGAAGAAACTGTTTGGTAGCTTGAATCCTTTTAGGATATTTAGGCTGTGCTCGGCGGTGGCGTGGGATTCTGGCATGTAGGGTGCGGGCAAAGATGTCGATTTTCTTGTAGAAATTCGTGGTCTGGCGTCTACATCAGGGTTTAATTGTGCCCCAATGGAGGCCGTCTTTGCGGAGTCCGTTGGGTGGACTTGGAATTTGACTATTTCATCCGCTGGTTTAAAGAGGTGGACTTGGATCTTTTATCAAGTATCACATCGTCCACATTCACCGTGGGCGCATCGCGGTGAGTTCCTCGGCCGCTAGGGCCGGATAGTGCCTCGAGGGCTAGTGCGGCTGTCTTGTTTTCGGCGGTGCTATGTTGGATCACTAGCGAGTGATGATTCCGTTAGGTCGGGCATTTTAAGCTTCATGTACCCATAATGGGGTATAGCTTGAAAAATGTGAATGCCTCTCGTCCTAATAAAGCATGATATCCGCTGTTGAGCAGGGCCACTTGAAATGTGACCTCCTCGGACCTGTAATTGTCCGGAGCGAACACTCGTCCGTGTGATTTTTCTGTGCAGCATGCTTCCGGCTAGGTTATTCCTCTAAAGGTTGTGCTGCTTAGCTCAATGCGGTTCGAGTCTATTTCCATTTTGGGAGGTTTCCTCATAGATGAGGTTTAGTCGCTGCCGCCATCCATGAGTACCTTAGTAAAGGCGGCCATCCACTATCGGGCTGAGGACCAATCGGTGGTGCTCGGGCTGTTGAATTTAGGTTAAATCACGGCAGGTAATAGCCGTGTCCTCCATGGATTTATTGTTGCTACTTGGTAGACTTGACAAGGTTGCGGAGTGTTCGTTTAGCATGTTATTTGATCACGAAAGTCTCGATTAACATTAACCCGTCTTGGTGTTGCTGGGCTGGGATTACGAAGCTAGAAGCTCTCCTTTGGCCACTGCGTAGTATCCAACATGCTTTCGAAGGCTATGAGTTGGAGTGGCGCCCTCGTGCTATGAATTTTGCAGGTCCGTTTAGCCAACCCTCGATGCAGTTCCATTACCCTTTAGGGGTTTGGTTTTGGTATTTAACAGGTGCTTGATAATGATGCACCCTTTTTTCGGACTAGGGATGTATTGGGGCGGATTATCCCAAAATTTACTTCGGTTTTCGAGCGCTCTCCATCGCCTGATACTTTTGTACTATGGTCACCAAGTCAGACAAAGCGTGTAATTTATGACGACTTATGGCGTTTAGATTCCTTGTCCGTGCAATTATTGCAGAAAATTGGGATTCGTCCTCCTCGGCGATCCTTTATCTGTTCATAACGGAGAATCGGCCCGATAATGATGTCTTGTTTCGGCGGGCTCTTGCGAATTCGAGAGAGATCGCTAATGTTTGGGTGGGCGGGTGGATAAATCCGGAACCCGTCAATTTAGGACTCGAGGGCGAGAAGTTTCGAACTTCGGAAGTTTGGATTTTGAGTGCTATCAATGAGTCCAACCCGCGCTGACTTTAAGTTCAGGGCTTGATCGACATCCGTCCCTCTGGGAATCCGGCATGGAGGGATCGGGAATCGGACGTAGCTAGTCCTTAAGATAGAAGAAGAATCGCGCATTGCTCCTCTATCACAGCAACATGATGGGTAGCACAGGGAGAGTTGATCTCTCTCGGATCGGTTTAGGCCGATCGATTCGTAGTCTGTGGCGACTCGAGGGCGATGCGATCCAAGGCTCGTTCAAGGCTCGATCGGATCTAACTGTTCGGCAAGTTCGAATTAACATGAAGATTGGTTCGATGACTCGAGAGGTCATCGTCGGTAGCGTGGCGGACTGGCGGTCATAAGAAAACCACCTAGCGAAGAGACCCGGTGCCAAGGCTCCTTTGGCGATAGTATCGTCTTTAAAGGCGAGATGAGGCATCCTACGATGGCGGCGACGCGGAGAACTCAATGAAAGCACCAATGTCGGTGTCAAAACCGGCGGATCTCGGGTGAGGGTCCCGAACTGTGCGTCTGGGATGGTAACAGGAGACAAGGGACGATGTTTTACGGTTGGGCCCTCTCGATGGAGGTAATACCCTACTCACTGCGATTAATATTGATGATATGGGTAGTACAAAGTAGATCTACCACGAGATCAAGGAGGCTAAACCCTAGAAGCTAGCCTATGGTATGATTGTTGTTAGTCCTCGGACTAAAACCCTCCGGTTTATATAGACACGGATAGGTTAGGGTTACAGAGTCGGTTACAATGGTAGGAGATCTACATATCCGTATCGTAAGCTTGCCTTCACGCCAAGGAAAGTCCCATCCGGACAGGGCGAAGTCTTCAATCTTGTATCTTCATAGTCCAGAGTCAGTAGCGGTGATAGTTCGGCTATCGGACACCCCTAATCAGGGACTCCCTCAACCCGTATCAACTTATTCTGAAGTTGTTGACCCGTATTCGCTTTCTCTCATAGGCCTCAAAACTACATATCTACGTTCTAGCATGTTACATCTAACAACTATGCAATACAGCACTACTACTACCTCTAACACAATAAATCATATGTGTTTTAGTTTTACTAGATATCATATACTCTTATAAAAACGAGTTAATGGCATGATGATGGTGTGTACCTGCCATCCTGCAATATGGACACGTCGATCTATATCAAAGCGGATGGCTTTAAATATGACAATTTGCTAAAGATACTGCACCTCTCCACATTTTGCGGTTAAAGACTTCCTTTCGTTCATCTTAAATCTCCCACAAGATAAACAACTCCTTTAAAACATCTTGATGTTCCATCACAACACATGGGCCTCTTGCTAGATACTTATAATTATTCAGTTTGCATACATTAAATTGCCTTTGAAATGTGGCGATTATCATCTACCGGTGAAAATCCGCCCTTCCTGTTTAATAGGGTTTGTATCGATGGATGGTCTTGAAACAACAAAACTATAGTACTCCGGTAAAGTGACGATTCCTTTGGGCGTGTCGATCTACTCCTCCGTCGTAGAGTGGGCGCTTCAGCTTTCATAAATCTTCTAGTCCCTTTAGCTTCGACATGGAGGACATCAAGCTACGGGTCCACGTGCCATACAGAATCTGATGGAAACAGCTGAGGTGGCACCCAGTCATGGCACGATGTAGTAATGAGCAATGAGTTATCAAATCACAAAGCTGCACCTTTCCCGCGAGTTAAGTTGGAGGGCCAGTAATAATGCTAAAAAATAAGTTGGAGGGGCGAAGCAACCATCATTTCACTCGTTGCTGAATCCGCTTCTCCTCATCTTCTTCAACTTAACCACGTGTTGCCGGCCGTTATTCTGTCTCATGTGGGGCCTTGGATAAACGAGTGGCAGCTTGACCGTGGGACGCATGTGTAAACCGCCATCAGCCGGCAAAATCACCTCCTTTTACTAATCTTGATTCTATAATTTTTTAGATCAATATAACTGAGATTTGTATAGATAGCACACATAGGCAAAACCAAGTAATGCGGTTAAGGGCATCACAATGTGTAGCCAAATGTGAAAATAGCTTTTGGCATCATGGGAACCATTGTGGGCGGTCTTTGCCAAAAGCCAAAAGATGGAACCCGAAGCTCCCTGATTGATTGATTGAAGGAATAGAAAAATGCAACGTCTCTCCTCTTTCTCCCATGCTTGGGCGCATGTAGTACAATATAGAGCATAGAGTCTACTCCCTGTCCCTTCTATCACAAATCACAAAGCGTTGAGGCATCAAATCACAAAGCTGCAGACGAAGCAATCATCATTTCACTCTTAGCTAACTCCGCTTCTCCATCGTCTTATTAGAAACCATCTCCGCTTGCAGTACTCCTAGTAGTAGTACTAGTAAAGGACTTCTGGATGCAAATAGGCGGTTGTCTCGACTGCGGCGACACGAACGACTTCTTGTGGTCTCCCCAATGGTGTTCTCCGTTGAGCGCCTTCGTAAACCACAAAAAAATTGTCGGCGTCACATAATCGGAAGTCATATAGTTACTACCTCCATTTTTTTTGTACAAGGCCAATATCAAAATTACAATTTGTAAGGGCCACTAACACTAATCGAGGCAAAATTGATGGGGTTAGCAACCAGGACATTAATATCCCTGCATGCATGCGGAAGTGAGAAGGTTGGTTTGCATGGCGTTGCATTAATCAAGCGATGAGGTGAGATGATTAGCTCTTTGGTCTTTTGAGAAAAAATCGCATTAATTGACCCATGAAGCGAGTTTGTATCGATTAAATCCCATGAAGGAAAACCCGCCTTTCTTTTTTAACACTAGTACTCCTGAATGCGTACGTACTTATCCTGTTTGGTATAGGCCTTGCATTGCAAACTTCATACACATTTTGCCAAGCTTGCCTAAAGTTTTCAAAATGAGAAGGCTACACTTGCATGACTGTCGGCGGTTGCACCGCTTCCCTCACTGCAGTCGCTCCTGCACGCTTGTGATGCTTACCGCACCCTCCTACAGATCTCTCACACTGCCTATAAACCCAACCAAGAGCAGCACCCTCTTGACACGTGTTGTCACATGTGAACAAACCAAACTCGCCATCCTATAAGCTGACACATAATTTTCGTTCATAGAGTATGTTTATCCAACGCATGTTGGGGAGTATCCATAAGGCTCGTCACGGTGATGCATTGGGGAAGAAGAAGAGGTGAGGAAGAAGGAAAGAAGGGTTAGGAGGCGTGGGATATTCATCCACTGCACGAAATGGTAGACTGACCCAAGTCGGAGCGACTTGCATAACAAATATAATGCAGTATGTTTTACATAGCAAAAGATCCATAAAAAACAACAACATAAAGAAAAACTATCCTTTGCTTCGCGGAAAAGGCGGCCTCGTCGTCGTCTTTGGCTGCAGCCTTGAACAACCCGTCGCTGCCTCATTGTGTCTCCGCACCGTGGTTGTCCTCGGCCTCCGGCTACTCGTTCAAGCGGAGCGTCTTGAGCGCTCTGCAGACGAAGCACCGTGATTAGTCGGCGAGGCGTCTGGTTCCGCTGGGAGGCCTCGATGGCGCGGCATCCGCGCTCAGCGTCGAGTCGAGCCTCCGCGCCCGGTTCAAGTCAGGGCGTCCGTTCCGCTGCGGGAGGCGTCGATGAGAGAGCATCCGCGCTCTCGTCGGTCGAGCCTCTGCCGCCGGTTCATGTCCGGGGCGTCCGGTTCCACTGCGGGGAGGGCCTCGATGGCAGCGGCATCCGCACTCTCCGCCTCAAGTTGAGCCTCCGCCGCCCGTTCACATCCCGACATCCGGTTCCGCTGCGGGAGAGCCTCGATGGCAGCGGCATGCAGCAGCGCTCAGCGTCGAGTTGAGCTCGCCTCCGGTCCTCCTTTAGTATCGCCATGTTGAACCGCTGGTCCTTTGCACCATGGGGGCTCGGGCGCCTTGACGAAATCGGCGTCCATCGTCTCCTACCATCGGGGGCCTTCTGCGCGCGCGACCTCATAATGAACATTGGATCGGCTTCCTCCTCCTCGTAGCAGCTCCGAAGAACTTCGAGGTTGGCCTGCCGCAAAAGCAAGCTTAGGAGCGGAGTGCGTGGCGCCCGCCGCGCGCATTTCTGCGGCGCTCGGCGTCGACATCTTGTAGTAAGTGATCTTCGGCGCTACCAACTCCGGCGAACTAGGGAACACTTCATGCGGGCTGGGGATCGAAAGGTGGGGAATGGGCTGGAGATTTGGTGTGTTTTAGGCGGTGCTGGTGTAGGCGGCGGCGAGGTTACGGTGTGAATAGTGGTTCGGTGGCGACGGTCAATCGGTTTGTTGTACATCGCTCTTGTCGCGTTCGCGTTGCAGCCCGGCATGCTGGACCCTCCGTCGCTCACCGAATGGAACACGCTTAGTCTTGCGTTTTCGCTAAGCTTGTGGGACTGCAATTGAGAACAAGGCGTCCTCCCCTCCCCTCGCATCATTTATTATACCACCACTCCCTCCGTTTTATGCGGAGTAAATAAAAAGCAGAGGAGTATACTACGAATGAGGATCCCACGTGGCTGAACCCATTGAGTAAGCGACATCGGGGCCTAGCAAGCATGGGGTCCGCGATTAAGTGACCGAAAGGGAGGTAAGCAGGGATACCTACGTCGGAGGATCCACTTCCACTATACTACTTTGACCAAATGTTGATAATAATATATGACATGCAACACACAAATGTTAGTAATTATATGACATACAACACAAAGCATCAGGGTCTAATCGCTTTTAGGCTAACTTTGACCAAATGTTGAGTAATAATATATGACATGCAACTTACACAACATCACGGTCAATTTACGTATGTGAAAGGAGTTTCAATGATATAATTTCACATTATACATCTCATGTACTATTAATCTTGTCAATAGTCAAATTGGAAACCATCTAGAGTACAAATCTAGAATGCGTCTGAATCTAACAATATTGATTGGGCGTTGTTGAATGTTCATACCTTTTTGATCATAGTAGAGATACTTTGACTACACATAAAACTTATATGTAAAGTAGAAAGGATAGGAGGGAGTATATTATGCGTTCAAAATGAAACGAACATTGAATACCCTTTATATATGATTTGCGGATGCTATGATCACGGTTCAAAATTTTGAATCCGCCTTGGTATCCGTTACTCGTTCCCTCTTGATTTCATCTGAGTCAGGAGATCTATGAAGAAGGACTAGGGTGGGTACATGCGAATGATACTTTCGTGGAATGTTCAAATGAGGCATCGGGAGGATGGACTCATTGGAGGCGACATGAAGAGGTTGGAGAGGAATGAGAAATATGGCGCCACATGATTACACTTGAGCGGCTCAAATAAACAATAAGTTGTCCCAGCTTGGCCTACATAGTGAAAGGCCTAATGCATAGTGAACCTTGGCGGCTCGAATATGGCCGGAAAACAGGAAAAAACCGACATGTGGGCACACACAGCCGGGAACGATGTAGCGGAACTAATCCAATGGAGGAGCTGGCCCACGACCTCCTCGCGCCCGAAACAACCATTCATGTGGGTCGTTGGGGCCCAACAGCAGGCGCAGCTCAGCACCGCCTCTGGACATGGCGACAGCGGTGGCGACACACATATCGTTGCTGAACCACGGTAGGTTTTCGGTGTCCTAGAAATGGCGTTAGTGCTGTGCACGACCAACCAGTATGTTTGGTTTGTGCCCAAGGTTGCCCCCATCAAAGCATTGGGTAGCTAAAATTTTGGTTGAGGTATTGGTTTCCCATGATTTGTACGACATTGGCAAGCAAAATGAACTAGAGTTGGCTGGGAGTTCATTGGCATGCCAAAGAAATGGCAACCATCAAACAAAGACCAATCTTTGGGTCATGACCAAGAATTTTGGTTGAGGTATTGGTTGCTTGTAATTTGGCCGACGGTAACAATAAAAATGAACTAGAGTTGGCTAGAGTTCATTGGCATGCCAAAAGAAATGGTAACCATCCAAACAAAGACCAATCTTTGGGTCATGACCAAAATTTTGGTTGAGGTATTGGTTGCCCATGATTTGGCCGACATTGGCAAGAAAAATGAACTAGAGTTGGCTAGAGTTCATTGGCATGCCAAAAAATGGCAACCCTCCAAACAAAGACCAATCTTTGGGTATGAACAAAAATTTTAGTAAAGTGCACTTTGGCTACTGAATCAAACACACCCCAACACCCAACTCGTCGAGGATGTATGGGCGCCAGCAGCCTGGCGTCCCAGAGAGTGGTGTAAGCGACCAAGTGCATCCTCACGGACATGGGACCATGCCGGGTCGTCTTGCTTTTCAATGACATGCTGGGATCGCATTTGAGCAAGGCATCTCCAATGTTGCCACGGCCTTGGCCCAGCTACCTTGCACCAAAAGCCCTCGTCACCAGCATGGCCGAAAATGTCGTTCCAGCCGCCTTGACTACCAGCATTCATGCCGTCCCATTATTCATGTCTGTGTCGTTAAAGAGGCTCGGTGCCAGAAGAACCAACTCCGCCGAGCTTAATGGCGCACAGACGGCTTGGCGCCACGGTCGCGCTACTTAAGCGTGGCAACGCCAGCTAACCTCCACACCATAAGCGCATCGTCCTCCTACACAGCACCACATCTGCCATGACCATAGTCTGAGCATTCTGCAGAGAACTTGTCTTGAGGGATGAAGCTAAAGTGCTTCGCCCTTGCTCAAATCGCCTCTCGCTGACACAATAGCGGCGTAAGCCGAAGCAGACCTTTGACCGCTTTAGCGGTAGCCAGTGTACTGGTTGTAGACGGCAGAACACCGTCATCCACGAGTCCTACTTGCACGCAATCCAACGTCCGGCTTCGCCTTGAAGTCGAGGACTCCTCCAGAGATGAGTAGGGCATGGGGAGGCGAAACGCACGTGTGCCAACTGGCGGTCCGTATCCGTGTTCTACCCTTCTCATGCGGATACCGCATCCTCACTTCGGGTCTTGAACCCGGCCCCGATACATAGAGATGCGCAGATGGAGGGCCTTGTCGCCGCCATAGAAATAGGTTTGAGTATAGGGTTTCTTTTATTTTCTGTCCTATAAAAGTTGGAAATGTAATGAAAATCTGAGTGTTTGCATTAATCTCGGCGGTGTATATGAAATTTCACAATAATATACATATTGGGAGTACTAGCAAGATGCTCGTGCGTTGCGGAAGATCAAGATCTTGTGGGAGAAAGGATGAGCGAGGAAAGCCTTATACGCAAATGTGGAAGGAGTCTTGAGTAAATTGTCATAGTTTCCTTCCTATAGTTAGATATAGATCGGACCTATATTGCGGATGACAAGCACCACCATCATCACCAACTCTGCTTTTTATTTAACAGGAGACAAATCTAAAAAAACCTTCGTAACCTCCCAGCATCTCGTCCAAGATTTAAGGAGTGGAAGTAAGGGAAAAGACTACGGGAAGGGCGGGGCTCAACACAAGATAGGTACAGGCGCTATCTAGCGAACATGGCATAGTGGCATCTCTCGAGTTGAAATTCAAGAAAGTCATCGAGAGCAAGGCTAGAAGGTGCAATAAAAACTTGGCGGATGGACAATCGATTAGATATGCGAAGCAGTGTGAAAGGGTTGAGCAATGGAATAATATGCGTCGATGCGAGAATAGATTACTAGGAAGGTGGCTCATGATTTTCATATGAAATAAGCGTGAGAATAACTTTAGAAGCGAGGGGTGTATGAAAGTAGGGTTTCGATCTCGGAACTATGGGTTATGGGCCCACCATGTGGGTTAAAAAGCAAGAAAGCGTTAACATTTGCATGGTCATGATAGCAAGGCATGAGAGTGGTCATCGATTATGTTGGCAATAACGTTGGTACCAAGGAGAGACGAAGACCCATTTTCCTACTCGTTAAGATGAGGCGGACCAATAGGCAAAGTTCTGGAATCCATCGGTGGCTACGGAATGTCATCAACAATAGTATCAAGGTCTTCTTGACGAGTTTGTACACGAGGTGTTTACATAGAAGGGATTATCCTTTGCTTAGATAAGTTGAGTTACAAGAAAGGTTAAACAAAACAATGGAAAGGAAAGTGTAGACTCGAATCAGTTATTATTGTTCTCAGTGTCTAACAACTCGAGAACCCGTGGAAAATTGGAATCGTGAAATAATAGTTGATGAAGAACTCATAAGAAGTTATGTAGTTACATGATATTCTCGAGAGATACGAGAGGTAATACTCGAAGGTTGAACGGAAAGAGTTGGACAGATGAAAAGATCGGCCGAAGAAAGTACTTTAACTTGTCAGAAATGGTATCAAAGAAGAAAAAAAATATGGCTGATGACCCACAAGTATAGGGGATCAATTGTAGCTCTTTTAGATAAGTAAAAGTGTCAAGACACCGAGGAAGCAGGAAATGACAAGTAGTTTTCAATAAGATAATGTCGCAAGTGCTGAAATTGTAAATGTGCGAGTAGTTTGATAGCAAGATAATTTGTAACGAGCAAGTAACGATAGTAGTAACAAAGTGCAGCAAGGTAGCCCAATCCTTTTGAGGCAAAGGACATGCCAAAATGGTCTCTTATGATAAGCAAAAGAGTTCTTGAGGGTGCAGAATTTCATCTAGTCACTTTCACCATGTTAGTTTGATTTGTGTTAGCTACTTTGATAATTTGATATGTGAGTGGACGGTGCTTAGGTGTTGTTCTTACTTGAACAAACCTCCTAATTATGATTAACCCTCCTGCAAGCATCCAACTATGAAATGTATTAGAATAAATTTTAACCATAGTGTTGGGGATATAACTATTGAGTATAAATCGCCCGGGAGGGGCGGATCATACTCATGATGATTTACGATGTTGAAGCCCATGAAGACATGGAAGATGGCGACTTATGAAGGAGATTTAATGAGAAGGCGCCAAAGCCGGGCGGGTTAGGGCCATAGGCGTAAACGCCATAGGCGTATGACTGTATTGTAAGATAGGAAAGAGTAGATCGAAGCGGGACATGTTTATGAGCGGCGGGATTACGTGAACCAGCGTGGCAGCCGGGAACGTGGTAATTTAAAAAAATTCTACGCTTTACGCAAGATCATGGTGATGCATAGCAGCGAGAGGATAATGTTGTCCGTACCCTCTGGACCGGCAAGCGTTAGCTGGCGCGTTGATGTAGTCATCGTCTTCACGATCCGATCGATCAAGTACGAGCGTCGGCACCTCGAGTTCACTGCGTTCAGCATGGCGTCCCTCGAACTCCGATCAGCAGAGTGTTGAGGAGAGTTTCGTCGACCTGACGGCATGATGGCGATGTTGATGTTCTACCGGGCAGGGCTTCGCTAAGCACCGCTTCTGATGTCGAGTGGTGTGGTGGAGGGCACGGACATGGCTAAAGATCAAGCTGATCAATGTTGTGTCTGCAGGGCCCCCTGCCCGTATATAAAGGCAAGAAGTGCGGGCGGCCAAGGGAGAGGCGGCGCGGGAGGTCCTACTCCCGAGTAGGACTCCCCCTTTTCCTAGTTATTAGGACTTGGGAGGGAAGTGGAGGAGAAGAAGGAAGAGGCGCCTCTCCTGTCCTATGGTTGGGGGAGGCGTGTGGCCCAGCCTACCGCCTCTCCTCTCTTCCACCTAGGCCCACTGTCGGTGTCAAAACCGGTGGATCTCGGGTGAGGGTCCCAGACTGTGCGTCTAGGCGGATGGTAACGGGAGACAAGGGACGATGTTTTTTACCGAGTTGGGGCCTCTCGATGGAGGTAAACCCTACTCCTGCTTGATTAATATTGATGATATGGGTAGTACAGAGTAGATCTACCACGAGATCAAGAGGCTATACCTAGAAACTAGCCTATGGTATGATTGTTGTTAGTCCTACGGACTAAAACCCTCCGGTTTATATAGACACCCAATAGGGTTAGGGTTACCTGAGTCGGTTTACAATGGTAGAGATCTACATATCCGTATCACCAAGCTTGCCTTCCACACCAAAAGTCCCATCCGGACAGGGGCAAGTCTTCAATCTTGTATCTTCATAGTCCAAGAGTCCGGCCAAAGGCTATAGTCGGCTGCCGGACACCCACTAATCCGGGACTCCCTCGGTAGCCCCTGACCAGGATTCAATGATGCAGCGCGCGCATGTCTTGGCATTGCATGGCGGGTTCCTCCTCCGAATACTTTATAGAAGATTTTGAACACAAGGATAGTGTCGGCTCTGCAAAATAAGTTCCACATACCACAGTAGAGAGAATAACATTTACACAAGTTTCAATCTGTGGCGTATTCCATGACATGACATCACCATGGCCAAGCCTTTATTGAATCGTTTTCTTGTCCAACCTCAGCAGCGTTTAGTGGGCGGTTTCCTTGTACGTCTTGTCAAAGCAGAAATCGTGTCCCCTTATTTCGGGATTCTCATCAATCGGCGTGGGTAACCAACGCGCCATTGATTCTGATGCTTGGAGATAGCGAGTTTTATCGGGCGGTGGGGCGCGCAGCTTTGTCCGTCCATATAAGGGATAAGGATCCGCTTCTTCACCGCCTTCTTCCTCCTTTGCTTATCCATTTCCCTTTCGAGCTCAGCGCCCAATGCACATCCACCTCAACCTTCTCCAACTATGTGGGAGCGGGAGGCAAGGATGGCCTCCTCCGTCCACGGAGGGGCACATCAAAAAGCTGCGGAAGGCGGATGCTTGTCAGCGACATCGCACATAGGCTCCCCAACAAGGGCAGCTCATCCCACCCAGGCCCCATGAGAGGGTGTTTCCTCCCCTTCTCCTCGGACTAGGGTTTCTACTTCTCCCATTAGTCAGGGGCTCATGTTCTACTCGGCCTGGATTTTGATCGGCCCCGAATTTCATCCTCAACATCTCGGTGTTTATCGTCTTGTCGAGGCCTTCCTCTGCATCCAGCCCGCCCGACTTATGGCTGAAGACCTTCAATGTCAAGCCGAAGGTAGTGGGCGACCGCCAGCAGTCTTGGAGGTGCCATCTGGGCAGGATAGCCAACGTCCTATGGCTCGAGGCTCCTTTGTGGAAACCATAAAGGGGTGGCAATCGGGGGTTCTACATCACGAGCGACTCTCAATGGTGGAGGCCCCAATTCGATCTGGCTTCCCACGGCTCACCTCAAGGAAAGAGCGGGCTGACATGGATGGTGGAAGAGCTGGCGGACTTCAAACCTGCGTCGAAACACAGGTGGACAAGAATCTCAAGCTTGTCAGCGTAATCCGGTGATGCTCATCCACGGATTCTCCCATGCCCGACAGCGGGCCTTCAGCGTGGGAGTTTGATTCGGCACAACACCGAACCTTGAGCCGGCTATTCGACACTACGTACGAAGATGCCTGGAAGGTGCTGTTCAAGGGCGTCGAAGCTCCCGCATCCGCTCCCGAAGATCGCGGATTCAGCTCGCAGCATCAAGCCAGCGAGGTAAGTTATTTTACCCTTTACGGGACTCTTTTTTCATAGTTTTGACTCTATGCGGGATCTAAAACTCCCTCACCTTTGACAGGACTGGCTGAAGACGTCCGGACAAATCGACTATCCGGCTCCCTTGCGGAAGACCAGTGATGCGCCCGATTAGCGGGGCTGCTGGTTCCGGCACCTCACGTGGTGCGGAAGAGCCAGAATAAGGCCACGGGAACTCGAAGGAGTTCCGGGCAGGCTGCTGTCGGACTCATCGTCCGATGATGCGGCGGACTCCTCCAGCGAAGATGAGGAGGAGGAAAAATAGGCCCCTCCCTAGCGGGGAGGGAAGAAAGGAGCCGCCTCAAGCGGAGGCGGAAGGTCAGAAGGAAGGACCCTTCCTCCGGACTACACCACCAACAGCGGCGGGGAAGAGGTGGGCTCAGGACCAAGCCTGGCGAAATCATAAGTGTCCGGATACGGAATAACTCATGGCGCTTCATTTGTCGCCTGACATCTTATAGCGGATATGACCACATGCAGCCCAAGAGATGGGCTCGGCGATTCGTCGGCGGCTCCCTGGATTAAGTCGGTGAATAGCACCTCACTTCCGACCGCCTCGTCTCCTCCCCGCGGATGATGCGGGTGGAGTCCCAAAGGGCCCGGCCGGAGAGGTGGCTATGGAGGCGCCAAAGGCGACCTCCGGAATCCGGGCTCAAGGGGATAAAACCCGAAGGGCTTCAAGTCGGCCTGTGCGGACTCCGTAGAACCTTGATGGTTCGGAGTCCGACAGGCGACCCGCCGTAGAAGGGCAGGCTATGACATGGTGACCTCCACGTACAACGGGATGATTTGATGGGCGCTGCGGCGCTTCCATCGACGAGGCTTCCTGCTTTATTATGAGTGCGGTGATCGAGAAAGTTCGATCCGCCAGGCGGGCTGACCAAAACTATGCCAACCTTCTAACAGGCTTTGAGGTATGTATTTAGATATATAAAAAATATTACGCATAGGCAGGCCCCTGATGCTCATTTGGTGTTGAAAGAAATAGGCGGAGGATCTTAAAAGATATCATGAGAGTCTAACATAACTATGTCAATATGGGAATGCGACTCTGCTGCTGACCTCTACCGCCTACTGCGGAGGTTGATGCTAAAGCGGGGCCTCGGCGGTCAGAAACGGCTCGGACTTCAAAAGCAGCTCGAGGACAAGGAAGGTAAAGTAATACCTTATGGGATATTTAAAAGATGTGTTGGCAAAAATGACGGGAGAATATGCGGGGGCCACAAATGAGGTGGCAACCCTAAAGAGCGGTGTCAAGGCAGCAATGCGGCATGGGCCCACCAGCGAGAAGCGAGGCGGGTGGCGGAGGTGCGGCAAGAGATCCAGGCTCGTGGAAAAACATGAGAGTTTGGGCGTGACTCAAAGACTCGAGTCAGGCTCGCCTCGGCCTTGAGCGCCAAGGCCGCTAAGGCGAAGCCCAAAAAGCCCTCGGGAGATTGAAGATGATGGCGGGTGGGCATTCTATATCACGGAGAAAGCATGTGAAAGTGAATTATCTATTACTTACAGATCCGGAGCTCTCCGGGGCATTCATAGATCTGCCTTGATGTGGCTGATCTGCCGCATTCTACGAGCAGGAGGGAGGCTCGGCGGAGAAGGTGTTCTGTCTCGATATCTTGAGGCGGACACAGTGCCCATAGCGACTAGTTTAAGCAGCTGGTCGAGCTCCATAAGGTGGCGAACAGGCCATGAAAGGCCTCGTAGTTCATTTGTGGCCTAAGGAAGCCATGCACAGGAGCTACTTGGGCTGGTGAGGTGGCTGGTGGATGCTGTCCATGGGTTGAAGTCATCAAGCGCTCCATACATCGAAGGTGCCCGTGGAGCCTTGCCCTGCTAAGGTGCCTTTGGGCAAGATGAATGACGAGAAGCTTGTGACAGACGGACCACCACGAAGAAGGAGCATCCATAAGCGAAATGTATTATGAGGCGTCTGAAGGGTGCCTACCTTATCATGGATGAATGCTCCAAAGATATAATTTTGACTAGACTCACATTGTTATCCTGTCGCTGAAAACTTGTTCATATCGCTAAGCAACACTTTTGAATTTAAAATATTACCTACATGCAGCCGTGTATTAAATTTGAGAGATGGCGAGTGGTAAACTTGACCCCCATGCCACAGTCTTTGGGGTGTTGGGATGAACTTGAGCACTCTTGTTCCCATTCTTGGGTCCTTGAGGCGCTCAGCATAGCGAACAAGGCAACCTATAGATCTTGATGCTCAATGTTCAAGTAGCTTAATACGGTTTTCACTTGAAAAACACTTTTCAAATAACCCTATATGCTTTCGGAAATTCTACATCATTTCGATCAACAATATGTCAACAACATATACTCATCAAAATTCTATAGTGCTCCACTCACTTCTTTGGAAATACAAGTTTCTCATAAACTTTGTATAAACCCAAAATCTTTGATCATCTTATCAAAGATTATATTCCAACTCGAGATGCTTACTCCGGTCCATGGAAGGATCACGGGAGCTAGCATACCTTCAGCATCCTTAGGATCGACAAAACCTTTACGATTGTATCTCATACAACCTTTCCTTCTGAGCTGGTAAGGAAACTCGTTTTGACATCCATCGCTAGATTTCATAAATGCAACTAATGCTAACATGATTACAGCGGACTTAAGCATCGCTCTGAGATGAGAAAATCTCGCCGTAGTCAACTTATGAAAAACTCTTTGCCACAAGTCGAGCTTCATAGGCGGTGACATTACCATCCGTCCGTCTTCTTCTTAAAAATCCATTTATCTCAATAGCTTGCCGATCATCGAACAAGTCCACCAAAATCCATGCTTTGTTACGATACATGGATCCTATTTGGATTTCATGGCCTCTAACCATTGTGAATATGGGCCCACCATCGCTTCTCCATAGCTCGTAGGTTCATTGTTGTCTAGCAACATGACCTTCAATCTGAGATTCTTGTACCACTCTGAAGCGATCGCATCCTTGTCACCCTACAAAGATGCGGTAGTGACTTGATCCGAAGTTTCATGATCACTATCATAGCTTATACTTCAATTGGTGTAGGTGCCACAGGAACAACTTCCGTGCCTGCTACACACTAGTTGTAGTAACGGTTCAATAACCATATCAAGTCTCCACCATCCTCCACTCAACTTTTGAGACAAACTTTTCCTCGAGAAAGGACCTGATTCAGAAACAATCCTTATTGCTTTCGGATCTGAATTAGGAGGTATACCCAACTGTTTTGGGTGTCCTATGAAGATGCATTTTATCCGCTTTGGGTTCGAGCTTATCAACCTGAAACTTTTTCACATAAGCGTCGCAACCCCAAACTTTTAAGCGACAACAGGTTTCTCCAAACCATAGTTCAAACAGAAGTCGTCTCAGCGAATTCGTGGTGCCCTATTAAAGTGAGTGCGGTTGTCTCTAATGCCTAACCCATGAGCGATAGTGGTAATTCGATAAGAGACATCATAGTGCGCACCATATCTAATAGGGTGCAACTATGATGTTCGGACACACCATCACACTATGGTGTTCGGGCGGTATTACTTGTGAAACAATTTCCACTATGTCTTAATAAGCGTGCCAAAGCTCGTAACTCGGATACTCATCTCTATGATCATATCATAGACATTTTATCCTCTTGTCACGATGATCTTTAACTTCACTTTGAAATTACTTGAACCATTCAATAATTCAGACTTGTGTTTCATCAAGTAAATATACCAGTATCTACTCAAATCATCGTGAAGTAAGAACATACGATATCCTTTGCGTGCCTCGGCATTCATTGGACTGCACACATCAAAATGTATTACTTCCAACAAGTTGCTTTCTTGTTCCATTTCACTAAAAGCGAGGCTTTCAGTCATCTTGCCCATGTGGTATGATTTGCATGTCTCAAGTGATTCAAAATCAAGTGAGTCCAAGCGGTCCATTTGCATGGAGTTTCTTCATGCATATACACTAATAGACATGGTTAGCATGTCTCAAACTTTTCAAAAGCAGTGAGTCCAAAGATCCATCAACATGGAGCTTCTTCATGCGTTCTATACCAATATGAATCAAATGGCAGTGCCACAAGCAGGTGGTGCTATCATTACTATCTTATATCTTTTGGCATGAAAATGTGTATCACTACGATCGAGATTCAATAAACCATTCCTTTAGGTGCAACACCATTGAAGGTATTATTCAAATAAATAGAGTAACCATTATTCTCCTTAAATGAATAACCATATTGCGATAGACATAATCCAATCATGTCTATGCTCAGCATAATCACCAAATGAAAATTATTCAGGTTTAATACTAATCTTGATGGTAGAGAGGCGTGCGATGTTTGATCAAATCAAACTTGGAAACACTTCAACACATATCGTGACTCACCTTTAGCTAGTCTCCTTTTATTTCGTAGCTCTTTTATTTGAGTTACTAAAACTTAGCAACCGAACGGTATCTTAATACCCTGGTGCTACTAGGGTACTAGTAAAGTACACATTAACATAATGTATATCAATATACTTCTATCGACCTTGCCGACCTTCTCATCTACCAAGTATCTAGGGTAATTCTGCTCGGTGGTTGTTCCCCTTATTACAGAAGCACTTAGTCTCGGGTTTGGGTTCAACCTTGGGTTTCTTCACTAGAGCAGCAGCTGATTTGCCGTTTCATGAAGTATCCTTCTTGCCCTTTCCTTCTTGAAACTAGTGGTTTCACCAACCATCAACAATTGATGCTCCTTCTTGATATCTACTTTCGCGGTGTCAAACATCGTGAATACCTCAAGGATCATCATATCTATCCTGATATGTTATAGTTCATCACGAAGCTCTAGCAGCTTGGTGGCAATGACTTTGGAGAAACATCACTATCTCATCGGAAGATCAACTCCCTCGATTCAAGTGATTGTTGCACTCGGACAATCGAGCACAAGCTCAACGATTGAGCTTTTCTCCCTTAGTTTGCAGGCTAAGAAAATCGTCGGAGGTCTTATACCTTTTGGCGTGGGCACAAGCAGAAATCTCAATTTCAGCCCTCGAAACATCTTATATGTTTAGAAATATCTTTAGTGCCTCTACTCTAAACCATTTAAGCGAACTATCACGCAGTTATCAAAAGCGTGTATATCGATGTTAGCAACATCCACGACGGCGTTTGGGATTCAACACACTGGCGGTGCATTAAGGACATAAGCTTTCTCTGTTAGCATAATACGCTCTGTCAACTTTCAACTATATTTTCTCTAGGAACATAACCAAACAGTGGGACTAAAGCGCGAGCTTACGATATAATTTACAAAGATCTTTTGACTATGTTCAGGATAATTAAGTTCATCTCATGAACTCCCACTCAGATAGACATTCCTCTAGTCATCTAAGTGATTACATGATCCGAGTCAACTAGGCCGTGTCCGATCATCACGTGAGACGGACTAGTCATCATCGGTGAACATCTTCATGTTGATCGTATCTACTATACAAATCATGCTCGACCTTTCGGTCTCTTGTGTTACGAGGCCATATGTACATGCTAGGCTCGTCATGTCAACCTAAGTGTTTGGCGTGTGTAAATTTGGCTTACACCCGTTGTATGTGAGCGTAAGGATCTATCACACCCGATCATCACGTGGTGCTTGAAGCTTGACGAACTTTGGCAGCGGTGCAGATTAGGAGAACACTTTCTTGAAATTGTTATGAGGATCATCTTATTTACTACCGTCGTGTCACATCCCAGTTAGACCATGCATTAGGGTGTGCATCATGTTTAAATTCCATTTGAATTTGAAATGGGGAAAGCGAAACCCGAACACCCCCCTTAATTCAACTAGGGTTTACTAAAAATTATTTCTATGAATCCGAAATGCCCTTCAAAATGCTCACCCTCTTTGCTTTGGTGCAGAACCTATGTGTAACACCCCGGAAGTAACTTTCCATATTTGTAACTCCAACTCTTGCCATTTTCGGCATTGTTATATGATATTCCCTCCGTGGTTGGGTTTTCTCCTTTTTGCATTTTGTCCGTGTCATGCATTTTATATTATGTCATCATGTGCATCGCATTTGCATACGTGTTAGTCTCATGATTCGAGCATTTTTCCGTTGTCCGTTTTGCAATCCGGCACTCCTATCTTCCCGGCGGTCCCTTTTCGTTTTTCGTGTGCGGGTATTAAACCTTCTCGAAATGGACGAGGTTTGTCTAGTGGCCTTGGTATACCAACCGTAGACCACCGGTCAAGTTTGGTCATTTGGAGCTCGTTTGGTACTCAGCAGTTAACCGCACTCTCATAAAGGCCTCTTTTAAGTTGCAGCCCAACACCCTCAAAACAGCCCAATAACCCATCTAAGTCACTCCCATGCTCTCCGTCGTTCGATCCACGATCGTGTGGTAACTACACCTCATTTGGACTCTCTAGCTCCCTCTATGCCTATTTAAACACCTCCCGAAATCCGGATCATCCTCTTCCCGAAACCCTAAAAACCTCGCGCGCGCGGACGTATCCGCCGCGCGCGGACAAATCGCCGCCGCGTCCGCCCCTCGCGCCGCGCCACCTGTCGCGCCCGCCGCCCGCCCGCCCAGCCGCCCCGGCCAAACCGGGCGAAACCCGCCCGCGCCCGCGCGCCGCGCGCCCGTCGCCGATCAGCGCGCCCGCCGCCCGGCGCCGCGCCGCCGCCGCCTCCGGGCGCCCTCCGCCGCCGCCTCTTCCGCCCGGCGGCTTCGCCGCCCGGCCGGTCAGCGCCGCCCATCGCTGCTGCCGGCCTTAGCCCGCTTCCGGCGCGCCGGCCCGCCGCCGCCGACCCTTCGCTGCCCGGCGTCCCAGCCGCCGCCTCCTCTCGCCCGGCGAGCTCCTCCCTCGCCGCAGCCCGGCCCGAACCGATCCGGCCTCGGGCCACGAGCTCCCGTTGACCTCGTCTCCCTCCTTCTCTTTTTTTTTCACTAAGTCCTTAGATCATTGTTATTTTGTGCAATTTTCAACATGCTATATCTTCGCATCTGTAGATCCATTTTGCGGGTATAATATGTCAAAATGTTCGCCTCGAAGAGTAGATCATTTCATTCCATTGCATCATTTTAATTTGAGCTCATCTTGATGCCCGAAATGCTGTTGGAAGAGTGCTATGTGCTGTTAGTTTCTGATTTTTATCAGAACTTGCACTTTGTTATTTTGCCATGATTAATGTGTGCACCCTATGTATTTGAGTCCTACATGTGTTTTGTAAATGCCATGCCATCTTTCCAGGGTGTATGCCATGTATTTTTGTGATCTATGTGGTGACTAGCACAAGCATGCAAAGTAGGTGTCCTGATGTTGCTGATTTCAGCCCTGTTTTAGCTGATTTTGATGCCATGTTTACTTGATGTTACCGAGAGATCTATGCATATTTTGAGATACTTCAGTAAGGGTGTTTTGTAAAGCAGGTCTTGATCTATCCATCCATGCCTTTGTTTGCAATTATGGGATGCCATAGCTTGAGACAATCGAGCTCTACTTTTGCTATCAAATGTTTCCTGGCAGATTGTATCGTGTTATTCAATTTTGCCTAGCTTGTTGTGGTTGATCCATTTATGCTATGTTATTGTTCTTGCCATGTATGTCTTCTATACCATGTCTTCTTGATGTATGTATGCTTAGTTTATGATTTAAGGCTCTGTAGTGAGTGCATTGAGCTTGTAAACATGCCCTCTCGTTATCAGTTTTGACATGTCATGTTGCTGAATCTGTTAGAGACTTTCAATATTGACATGGGTGTTACTATATTTTCTAGTCCTTTTTGGCTTATGGTCAGTAAGGGACTTTTGTTCTAGGCTTTGAGTAGATTCATTCCGTGCCTTGTTTTGCTATTTTAAGGTCCTGTAGCATGTAGTTTTCTTGCTCTGAACATTGCAACCTGATGCTGTTTTGCCATGTCCAGCCTGATATTTTGTGCACTTTTGCCATGCTTGTTTGAACATGTTATGATGTGAACTAGCCGTAGCTCAGTGCTCATCTTTTGTCGAGCATCATGTGTAGATCACTGCCATGTGCTTTGTTGTTACGTTTGGGTGCAGTAGCAATTAATTGTTGCTTGCTAAGTGGCATCATGCTGTTAATGGCAGATTTGCGCCATTCTTGTTTTGCTTGTCATTTGCAAACCGTGCATCCGATTCGGTGATCTTTATATCGATTTCAACGAAATCATCTCATCTTTCAGTGGCATGCTTGGTTTGCCAAGTTGATACCTTCGGGGGCACATAAGCATTGCATATCATCATGCATATCATGCCATGTTTTGCATCATGTTGATTGTGCATTGCACGTGATTTATTGTGGTTCCTTTGTTTGTGTTGTTGCTTTGGGTAGAGTCGGGAGGCAGTGCGTGAGCGAGGAACCTGTTGAGAACGTTTTCGAGGATCAAGCTTTCGACAACTCTGAGAACATTGCGAGCAAGATGACCATACCCTCGAAATCACTTCTATCTTTGCTATGCTAGTTGCTCGCTCTTTTGCTATGCCTATGCTGCGATGCCTACCACTTGCTATATCATGCCACCCATATTGCCATGTCAGCCTCTAACCATCCTTTCCTAGCAAACCGTTGATTGGCTATGTTACGCTTTGCTCAGCCCTCTTATAAGCGTTGCTAGTTGCGGTGAAGCTGAAGTTTGTTCCTTGTTGGAACATGGAGTTGTTGTTCCTTTTGGAACATGTTACTTGTTGGGGATATCACAATATATATCTGCTATAATTAATACATCTATATACTTGGTAAAGGGTGGAAGGCTCGGCCTTATGCAGTGTTTTGTTCCTCTTGCCACCCTAGTTTCCGTCATACGGTGTTATGTTCCTTGATTTTGCGTTCCTTACGGTTGGGTGATTTATGGGACCCCTTGACAGTTCGCTTTGAATAAGACTCGTCCAGCAAGGCCCAACATTGGTTTTACCATTTGCCACCTAAGCCTTTTCCCCGGGTTTCGCGAGCCGAGGTCATCTTTATTTAACCCCGGACGGTGCTCCTTGAGTGCTGGCCCGAACTAAACTACTGCAGGGCCCTGCAAGGAAACTTCGAGGCTTGGTTTTACTCGTAGCTAGTCTCATCCGGATGTGCCACGAGCGAGATATGTGCAGCTCCTATCGGGATTTGTCGGCTGTCGGTGGCTTTGCTGGTCTTGTTTTATTCTGTCGAAATGTCTTGTAGTCCGGGATTCGAGATTGATCGGGTCTTCCGGTAGAAGAATATCCCCGTTGACCGTGAGAGCTTATAATGGGCTAAGTTGGGACACCCTGCGGGTAATATCTTTCGAAAGCCGTGCCATGGTTATGAGGCAGATGGGAATTTGTTAATGTCGGTTGTAGAAAACCCAAAGTTGACCTCAATAAAATACACATCAACGCGTGTGTAACGTGATGGTCTCTTCTCGTGAGTCAGGGAAGTGAACACGATGTTGGAGTTATGTCGGCGTAAGTAGTTCAGGATCACTTCTTGATCACTACTAGTTTCACGTCCGTGCTTTGCTCCTCTTCTCGCTCTCTTTTGCGAGTAGCCACCATATATGCTAGTCGCTTGCTGCAGCTCCACTTTACTACTCTGTCCTTCCTATAAGCTTAAATAGTCTTGATCTCGCGGGTGTGAGATTGCTGAGTCCCGTGACTCACAGATACTTCAAACACAGTTGCGAGGTTCCGATGAGGCGGTGCAGGTGATTCAACGAGCTCAAGTGGGAGTTCGACGAGGCGTGGTCGTTACTATGTGTCTTTTCGGATGATCAGTAGTGGTGCCCGTTGGGACGATTCGAGGGATCTGTGTTAGCATTTGGGGTATCTTCTTTATTTTGGTTCCGTAGTCGGACCTTGAGTGTACTACGAATGATGGATGTTTATTTATGTCTTGTGTGAAGTGGCGACTATAAGCCAACTATGTATCTCTTTCCTTAATTATTACATGGGTTGTGTGAAGATTACCTCACTTGCGACATTGCTTTCAATGCGGTTATGCCTCTAAGTCGTGCCTCGACCGTGGGAGATATAGCCGCATCGGGCGTTACAAGTTGGTAATCGAGCCTTCCCGACTTAAGAGCCCCTACTTGATTGTTTCTTGGCGTTGTTGAGTCTAGAATGGAAAAATGTTTTGAGTCTTAGGATTATATATATCGGAGTAGGATTCTTTTACTCCCGGTCCTTAAATCGCTCTGTGAGGTATCTGACGTAGAGTTTTGACTCTTCTCTTCTCAAATTTCACTAAATTTTTTTTAGGATCACGTGGGTATCTTGGAATCGTTCGATGGTTTTGTGGCGAGAACATTGTTCTTGGTGCCTCGACATTTAGGGGTTGTGGCGGTGTCCGGGGAGTTGAGCTCCGGGTGTTGTCGTCACAATTTTATCGTTGCAGATTCGGAATACGACTTTTGCCGACATCGAAATCTCTTTTGTGCAGTTGTTGGTGAGATAACCACGATAGCCCGATCTTGTGGCGAGTCTGGGAATATTGCCATGACTTGTATAACGGATGTTTTTGAAGGTCGAGGTACACGATTTCGAGGATTTCTTGGTTATGTGTTGATGGATGGATCAATTTGGATCTAGGTATTGTTAGTTTGGGTGATATATTTTGTGTCCCTGTATCCCCAACACAGTTGCATAACCAGAAAGTTTGGGAGTTTATAGGTGGGAATTCTAGTAGCTTACGGGATATTCTTTCCGGCGGATGTATGATTTGAGATTGGGGTTCAACGTCTAGTGGTCCGCCCATTCACGGTCGATTCTGATGGTGCGAGGCGTCTTAAAGAATCCTTGGCTATGCTGATTCGGGGCGTCTTGTTAGTCATTCGTGGCGTCCGCTATCGTCGTGTCGTGTGGGCCCCACCACGAACACTTTGGCGAAATCTCTATCATGTGTTTGTTCGGCTCATTCTAGAAGCCAACCTTTTGTTTTCAGTTGTGATATTCGATTTGTTTCTAAGATAGATGTTGTTTCCATATCTTTATCTAAGTGGCTTCTCACCTTAATGGGCGTGTGATGATTAACTTTGGAATTCATTCGTTCATTCTTGTTGAATGTTTATTGTGAAGACTATATGTTGCAATTTCTATTCGTTGATTCTACTTATCAATTTGTCTATCAAAGGACTAACGGATGTCACCCTCTCGGGATGGCTCCATGCAGCGTCTGAATCCGGATCGCAATGATGGGGATCGATCGAATCCTCCACCTCCACCTCCACCTCCGCCTCCGGAGGCTGGCAAGCTATCATGGCAGCCACCAATGCCAATGCTCGAGATGATTTTGCAGCTCTTGCAAGAAGCGTACTCGAGGGCAAGGCAATCAAGGCAATCAAGGTCAAGGCAACAATCAGCCACACTTTGCTACTCTCGATCGGTTCCTCGCTAATCAGCGAAGTCTTTCGGTTTACGTGCCGAGGCCACGAGCGGCTGACGATTGGTTAGTGGACATCTGCAAGCACTTTGATTGTAGCAATGTCGGACACGAGGACTTTGTCAAGTTTGCATCGTTTCAACTCAAGGATCAAGCTGCTTTGAGTGGTACCGGCAATACAAAGATTCGAGAGGAGGTCGTGTCATTACAGGATGAGTTCGCCGTGATTTGAGCTCATCACATTCGAAAAGTGTTGTTGAGAGCAAGCGTGAGGAGTTCCGCAATCTCAAGCAGGGCAACATGTCTGTCTATCAATACAATATCCAGTTCGAGGCTTCGCTCGTTTTGCTAAGCAAGGCGTGCACGATGAAAAGAGTATGATCTATCAATTGAGAGGTGGTGCGAGAGAAGATCTGCAATTACCTCTTGTGCTGTTTGAGCGGATAAGTATGATGATTTCTACAACATGGCTCTGAAGCAAGAAGCTGCCCAGCTCAAATGTGAGGCTTCTAAGAAGAGAATCGGGGATGCAGTTCAGTCCTCTTCGTCCTCTCAAGTGGCAGATAAGCAGCGAAGTTTTACCTGCCCCCTCCTCCGTTCCGTCGGCCTTACCAGCGAGAAGAACTCAGGTGGCGTGGATCTTCCACCCACCCAACCCAAGCTATCGAGAACAAGGCTAATTCTCAAGCTCCAAGGTCAAGTGCTCCTTACCACCGTCCGCTCTCGAGGTCACTTGCAACAAGTGTCGTGAGAAGGGTCACTCTGTGAACAAGTGCTTCAACAGGCGCCTTCCGCCTCCTCCTCTGTGAAATCTTCCAGCAATGCGGTGGTCAAGCATAATCCCAAGTTTGCAAAGGTCAATATGATGAATGCAGCTCAAGCGGAGGAATCTTACGATGTGATATTGGGTAATCTCTCGATTAATGATATTCTGCAAAAGTCTTATTTGATCTTTGGTGCATCGCATTCTTTCATGTCATATCCTTTTGCATGAAGCACAATTTTGATCTGAGAGGAATTATCTAAAGCTATGCAAGTTATTTCTCCGGCTAAGCGTTTGAGCTCTAGCATGATGGTTCGAATGTCTCTATCAAGATGGGCGATTATAGATTTCTTTCTAAACAAATTGTTCTTGGTGACTCGGATATTGATCTTATTCTTGGAATGGGTGGCTTTCTCGGCACAAAGCTCAGATTGATTGTGCTGCCGGAAATTCAATTGACTCACTCTTCTAATGATGTGATCATCTATGCGCTCGTGATGAAACCATTGGTTGTTTTCTCTCAATGAGAAGAGGCGAATTGAATGCCATCTCTCGATTCGATCGTTTGTGAGTACCAAGATGTCTTTCGGAAGAGCTTCGGGTATGCCTCCTCATCGGCCGATTGAGTTCGTTATCGATCTTGAGCACGGCACTAAACCCGTTTATAAGCGTCCATACAAGCTTGGACCTGAAGAGCTGAAGGAATTGAAGAAGCAGCTCGATGAACAAGAGCGTCTGGTTTGATCGGACCGAGTTCATCTCCTTGGGGTTGTGGTGTTCTTTTGTCGAGAAAAGGATGGCGCGGACCGACTTTGCATCGATTACCGTCCATTGAATAAGAAGACAATCAAGAACAAGTATCCACTTCCCAACATCAATGAGCTTTTGAGCAACTCAAAGGTGCTACGGTGTTCTCTAAGCTTGACCTTCGTATGGGGTATCATCAGATTCGCATTCGTGAACAAGATATTCCCAAGACAGCATTCAGAACAAGCTTTGGCTCTTATGAATATACTGTCATGTCTTTCGGCCTCGTCAATGCTCCTCCAACTTTCTCTCGGATGATGAACTTCATATTCAATCCCTACACAAATGAATTCGTCTTGGTCTATCTTGATGATATTTTGGTCTTCTCCAAGAATAAGAAGGATCATGCCAAACATTTGCGATTGGTGCTAGACAAGCTCGAGAGTACCAATTCTATGCTAAGTTCTCCAAATGTGAATTTTGGCTTGATGAAGTGCTTTATCTTGGTCATATCATCTCTGCCAAGGGCATCGCTGTTGATCCAGAAGGTGTCGCAATTGTGAATTGGGAACCTCCTCGAATGTCAAGCAGCTCCATGACTTTCTTGGTCTTGCAAGCTATTGCGAAGATTCGTTGAGAACTTCTCCAAGATTGCAAAGCCTCTTTCCAACCTCCTCGAAGCATGTGAAGTATATACGGTCTCCGAGTGTGGCGTTGCTTTCAATACCCTCAAAGAGAAACTTCGTCACAGCTCTGTCTTGACTCCTCTGATGAATCCAAGCCATTTGAAGTTTTACGTGATGCTTCTCTTCAAGGTCTCGGTCTTGTGTTAATGCAAGAGAAGAGTTTTGGCTTATACCTCTCGTCGGTTGAAGCCCAGAGAAGAACTACCCACTCACGGTCTTGAGTTGGCGGCAGTTGTCCATGCATTGATAACGTGGAGACATCTCTTGTTGGGAAGGAAAGTGGACATTTTCACGATCACAAGAGTCTCAAGTACATCTTCACTCAGCCCAACCTCAACCTCGAGGCAGACTCGATGGGTGAAATGATTCAAAGTACAACCCAAGTATTGAATATACTCGGGCAAAGCCAATGTCATTCAGATGCTTTGAGCGGAAAGCTTCTGCAGCAGTCTAATCCTCAAGCCCTTTCGGCGGATCTCTGTGAATCTTTCCATAAGCTGAATCTTCAAGTTGTTCCTCAAGGCTTTCTTGCCAACCTCATAGTCTCTCCTACTTTGGAAGATCAGATTCGTGAGGCTCAACTTCGGATACCATGGTGAAAAAGGTGAAGCGTGGTATCGACAAGGGCATTTCAAGTACAAGTGCTTCCACGTTGATGACAGAGACACTCTGTTCTTTGAGGACGGATTGTGGTTCCTAAGGGTGATCTGCGAAAAGTCATTATGAGCAGGCTCACAATTCGCTTCTATCCATTCATCACGGAAATGCGAAGATGTACCATGACCTCAAGCAGTCATATTGGTGGACTCGAATGAAGCGAAATTGCTCAATTCGTGAATGAGTGTGATGTCTGCGGAAGAGTGAAAGCGAGAACACCAAAGACCAGCTGGTCTCCTCCAACCTCTTGCTATTCCTGAATGGAAGTTTGATCATATTGAAATGGACTTCGTGGTGGCTTCCCAAAGTCCAAGCGTGGAAATGATGCTATCTTCGTTGTCATTGACAAGCTTACTAAAGTGGCTCATTTTCTTCCTATCAAAGAATCCATCACAGCAGCTCGGTTGGTAGAGCTATACACCTCGAGGATTGTCTCCTTGCGGCATTCCTCAAGTGATCTCTTGGACCGTGGCAGCATCTTTACCTCCAAGTTTTGGGATTCTTTTGAAGGCCATGGGCACCAACATTCGTTTCAGCACAGCTTTCCATCCTCAAACAAGTGGCCAAGTTGAGCGAGTTAATCAAATCCTCGAAGATATGCTCGGGGCTTGTGTCATTTCTTTCGGTATGAAGTGGGAAGATTGTCTTCCATATGCGAGTTCTCTTACAACAACAGTTTTCAAGCGAGTTGGGCAAGGCCCCATTGAAATTCTCTATGGCGAAAGTGCGTACTCCTCTCAATTAGTGCAGGAGCGGTGAGCGTAACTTCTTGGCAATGACTTGATCACGAAGCGGAAGAAATGTGCCAAGTCATTCGTGAGAATCTCAAAGCGCATAATCGCGTCGGAAGAGCTATTATGATGTTAAGCACCGTGATGTGACTTTTGAAATCGGAGACCATGTCTACCTCGCGTCTCTCAATGAAAGGCACTCGTAAACCCGGTATCAAAGGAAGCTTGCCCTAGATCGTGGGTCCTTTCAAGATAATTGGCAAAAGCGACCTCGCCTATCAACGAGCTTCCATCCAACCGCAAGCGTGCGATGTGTTTCACGTGTCACAGCCGCAAGTGCTTCAAGACTCTGAGCACTATCAACCGAAGAGATTGACCTTCAAGAAGATCTCTCTTATCATGAGCACCCGTTGCTATTCTTGAAGAAACCGGCGCAAGACTCGCAACAAGTCAATCAAATTCCTGAAAGTGAAGTGGTCACACCATTCCGACCGAGAAGCTACACGGGGCGCGAGGATCACCTCCGTTCGAATATCCGGAGTTCTTTCAGTCCTAGATCTCGGGGCGAGATCCTCTTGTAGTGGTGGAGTGTTGTAACACCCGGAGTAACTTTCCATATTTGTAACTCCAACTCTTGCCATTTTCGGCATTGTTATATGATATTCCCTCCGTGGTTGGGTTTTCTCCTTTTGCATTTTGTCCATGTCATGCATTTTATATTATGTCATCATGTGCATCGCATTTGCATACGTGTTAGTCTCATGATTCGAGCATTTTTCCGTTGTCCGTTTTGCAATCCGGCACTCCTATCTTCCCGGCGGTCCCTTTTATGTTTTTCCGTGTGCGGGTATTAAACCTTCTCGAAATGGACGAGGTTTGTCTAGTGGCCTTGGTATACCAACCGTAGACCACCGGTCAAGTTTGGTCATTTGGAGCTCGTTTGGTACTCCAGCGGTTAACGCACTCTCGCAAAGGCCTCTTTTAAGTTGCAGCCCAACACCCCTCCAAAACAGCCCAATAACCCATCTAAGTCACTCCCATGCTCTCCGTCGTTCGATCACGATCGTGTGGGAGAAAACTACACCTCATTTGGACTCTCCTAGCTCCCTCTATGCCTATTTAAACACCTCCCGAAATCCGGATCATCCTCTTCCCGAAACCCTAAAACCTCCCTTGCGCCCGGACGTATCCGCCGCGCCCGGACCATCGCCGCCGTGTCCGCCCGCTCGCGCGCCGCCACCTATCGCGCCGCCGCCCGCCCGCGCCGCCCGCCCGCCGCCAGCGCCGCGCCCGTCGCCGGTCAGCGCCGCGCCTTGGCCGCCCGCGCCGCGCCGCCAGCGCCGCGCGCCGCCGCCGCCTCCCGGGCGCCCTCGCCGCCGCCTCTTCGCCGCCCGGCCGCGCCGCGCGCCAGCCGCCAGCCCGTACGCTTCACCGCGCCCGGCCCCGCCGCCGCCGACCCGCTCGCCGCCCCGGCGTCCCCGCCGGCCGCCTCCTCTCGCCGGCGAGCTCCTCCCTCCGCCGCAGCCCGGCCCGATCCGATCCGGCCTCGGGCCACGAGCTCCCGTTGACCTCGTCTCCCTCCTTCTCTTTTTTTTTCACTAAGTCCTTAGATCATTGTTATTTTGTGCAATTTTCAACATGCTATATCTTCGCATCCGTAGATCCATTTTGCGCGTATAATATGTCAAAATGTTCGCCTCGAAGAGTAGATCATTTCATTCCATTGCATCATTTTCATTTGAGCTCATCTTGATGCCCGAAATGCTGTTGGAAGAGTGCTATGTGCTGTTAGTTTCTGATTTTATCAGAACTTGCACTTTGTTATTTTGCCATGATTAATGTGTGCACCCTATGTATTTGAGTCCTACATGTGTTTTGTAAAATGCCATGCCATCTTTCCAGGGGTGTATGCCATGTATTTTTGTGATCTATGTGGTGACTAGCACAAGCATGCAAAGTAGGTGTCCTGATGTTGCTGATTTCAGCCCTGTTTTAGCTGATTTTGATGCCATGTTTACTTGATGTTACCGAGAGATCTATGCATATTTTGAGATATTTCAGTAAGGGTGTTTTGTAAAGCAGGTCTTGCTCTATCCATCCATGCCTTTGTTTGCAATTATGGGATGCCATAGCTTGAGTCAATCGAGCTCTACTTTTGCTATCAAATGTTTCCTGGCAGATTGTATACGTGTTATTCAATTTTGCCTAGCTTGTTGTGGTTGATCCATTTATGCTATGTTATTGTTCTTGCCATGTGTGTCTTCTATACCATGTCTTCTTGATGTACGTATGCTTAGTTTATCATTTAAGGCTCTGTAGTGAGTGCATTGAGCTTGTAAACATGCCCTCTCGTTATCAGTTTTGACATGTCATGTTGCTGAATCTGTTAAGAGACTTTCAATATTGACATGGGTGTTACTATATTTTCTAGTCCTTTTGGCTTATGGTCAGTAAGGGACTTTTGTTCTAGGCTTTGAGTAGATTCATGCCATGCCTTGTTTGCTATTTGAAGGTCCTGTAGCATGTAGTTTTCTTGCTCTGAACATTGCAACCTGATGCTGTTTTGCCATGTCCAGCCTGATATTTTGTGCACTTTTGCCATGCTTGTTTGAACATGTTATGATGTGAACTAGCCGTAGCTCAGTGCTCATCTTTTGTCGAGCATCATGTGTAGATCACTGCCATGTGCTTTGTTGTTACGTTTGGGTGCAGTAGCTTAATTAATTGTTGCTTGCTAAGTGGCATCATGCTGTTAATGGCAGATTTGCGCCATTCTTGTTTTGCTTGTCATTTGCAAACCGTGCATCCGATTCGGTGATCTTTATATCGATTTCAACTGAAAATCATCTCATCTTTCAGTGGCATGCTTGGTTTGCCAAGTTGATGCCTGGTTCATCATTACCTTCGGGCGCACATAAGCATTGCATATCTCATCATGCATATCATGCCATGTTTTGCATCATGTTGATTGTGCATTGCACCGTGATTTATTGTGGTTCCTTTGTTTGTGTTGTTGTTTTGGGTAGAGTCGGAGGCGAGTGCGTGAGACGAGGAACCTGTTGAGAGCGTTTTCGAGGATCAAGCTTTCGACAACTCGAGAACATTGCGAGCAAGATGACCATACCCTCGAAATCACTTCTATCTTTGCTATGCTAGTTGCTCGCTCTTTTGCTATGCCTATGCTGCGATGCCTACCACTTGCTATATCATGCCACCCATATTGCCATGTCAGCCTCTAACCATCCTTTCCTAGCAAACCGTTGATTGGCTATGTTACCGCTTTGCTCAGCCCTCTTATAAGCGTTGCTAGTTGCAGGTGAAGCTGAAGTTTGTTCCTTGTTGGAACATGGAGTTGTTGTTCCTTTTTGGAACATGTTACTTGTTGGGGATATCACAATATATATCTGCTATAATTAATACATCTATATACTTGGTAAAGGGTGGAAGGCTCGGCCTTATGCAGTGTTTTGTTCCTCTTGCCACCTAGTTTCCGTCATACGGTGTTATGTTCCTTGATTTTGCGTTCCTTACGGTTGGGTGATTTATGGGACCCCCTTGACAGTTCGCTTTGAATAAGACTTCGTCCAGCAAGGCCCAACATTGGTTTTACCATTTGCCACCTAAGCCTTTTCCCCGGGTTTCGCGAGCCGAGGTCATCTTTATTTAACCCCGGACGGTGCTCCTTGAGTGCTGGCCCGAACAAACTACTGCTGCAGGCCACCTGCGGGAAACTTCGAGGCTTGGTTTTACTCGTAGCTAGTCTCATTCGGATGTGCCACGAGAGCGAGATATGTGCAGCTCCTATCGGGTTGTTGGCACAATCGGCGGCTTTGCTGGTCTTGTTTTATTCTTTGTCGAAATGTCTTGTAGTCCGGGATTCGAGATTGATCGGGTCTTCGGTAGAAGAATATCCTTCGTTGACCGTGAGAGCTTATAATGGGCTAAGTTAGGACACCCCTGCAGGGTAATATCTTTCGAAAGCCGTGCCCGCGGTTATGAGGCAGATGGGAATTTGTTAATGTCCGGTTGTAGAAAACCCAAAGTTGACCTCAATAAAATACACATCAACCGCGTGTGTAACCGTGATGGTCTCTTCTCGTGAGTCCGGGAAGTGAAACGATGTTGGAGTTATGTCGGCGTAAGTAGTTCAGGATCACTTCTTGATCACTACTAGTTTCACGTCCGTGCTTTGCTCCTCTTCTCGCTCTATTTTTTGAAGTAGCCACCATATATGCTGATAAACTTCTGCAGCTCCACTTTACTACTCTGCCCTTCCTATAAGCTTAAATAGTCTTGATCTCGCGGGTGTGAGATTGCTAAGTCCCGTGACTCACAGATACTTCAAACACAGTTGCAGGTTCCGATGAGGCGGTCAGGTGATTCAACCGAGCTCAAGTGGGAGTTCGACGAGGCGTGGTCGTTACTATGTGTCTTTTCGGATGATCGATAGTGGTGCCCGGTTGGGACGATTCGGGGATCTGTGTTAGCATTTGGGGTATCTTCTTTATTTTGGTTCCGTAGTCGGACCTTGAGTGTACTACGAATGATGGATGTTTATTTATGTCTTGTGTGAAGTGGCATTGTAAGCCAACTATGTATCTCTTTCCTTAATTATTACATGGGTTGTGTGAAGATTACCTCACTTGCGACATTGCTTTCAATGCGGTTATGCCTCTAAGTCGTGCCTCGACACATGGGAGATATAGCCGCATCGGGGGCGTTACACTATGTCAAAGGAGGTGGATCATTTCCTAGGTCAACCAAAGGTCCTTGGTTTAATTCACAAGTTTTGAACTTGAGCATTTTAAATTATACAAAATATTTTAAATGTTCAAATATTGCCAAACCAAAATGTTTCATGTTGGAAATATTCCAACAAGGGACCAGGAGCATTTTGGTGATTTTTAAAACAATTTTGGTATTTTAGAAAACCCCACAAAGTTGCGGGATATTAGAAAAGATAAAAAAAAGGCGAAACCTTACGGCCTTTGTGCGGCCCACCTGCCCGGCCCAGCCCAGCAGCATGGCATGGTGGCTGCTTGGCTCGGCTTGAGCGAGCAGCCAGAATCTTTCGGCGGCGAGCACCCTTCAGTGCCACGCACCTGGTCGCCGCCTCGCCGCTCCCTTTGCCAGCTGCCGCCGAGGACCGACCCCTCTCGCTCTCCCGAACCCCCTGGACACCCCCTCTCCTCCCCGGATCATCTCCCTCGCTCTCCCCCAACTTGGCCGACGCCACCGCCGCCGCACCACCGCCGTGGTCGTGCTCCCCGCCGTCCGTGCTCCTCCACACCATGTCCAGGAGCTCCGCCGCACTCCACTACCCCTAGCCGACCGAGTCCCTTCGCTCCAAGTACCCGAACCCAGCTCACCGACCTCGGCCAGAGCTCGCCGTCGCGGAGATCCCTTCGTCGCCGCCGTCGCTCGGTTCATCCCGACCTCGGCGAGGCTCTCTCTGGCGGCGCCGTGAGCCTACCTAACCCCCTTCCCTCTCTCTCGCCCTCGAACAGCGTAGCAACAGGGCCACGTTCACCCGCACCGCCGCCGTGGAGCTCGTCGCCGGCGTGCTCCGGCCACTCTCCGACCACCCGGGGTGCCGTTGCATTCACCGCACCCCAGCGGGTCTGCCCATGCACTTCCGCACCTCGCCGAGCCCTCTAACCTCAAGCCCGTCGTTGGCGAACCGGTGGCCGCCCTAACTCGTCGCCGGCGCCAACTCCGCCACCCGACCCCAACTAACCCCACCAATAGGCGGGTTGCTCCTAGCTACCGTAGCTATCTTCGCGACTTCGTTTGGTGCGGAATCCTCAAACACTCCCTCCGCCGTGTCGGGCTCGCCCGTGGCTAGTCGCCAGTGCGGCCGGCGTGGACATTGACCACTGCGGGCCGCGTTGACCCGACAGTCAGCGGCAGATGGGGCCCAGCCCTGCTAACTAAATAGATTAGGTTTAATTAAATTTTAGTTAAGATAATTACCCTGACATGCGGGACCCACTGTCGGGTTTGACCTGGACGTCCCGTTGACTCGGCGTCATCTTGGCCGCATGGTGGCGCATTAATTCAAATTCTGGATTTATTTTGATATAGTAAATTCGAATATAATTCAAATTTCAAATGCCTATAACTTTTAATCTATAGCTCCAAATGCAAAGATTTATATATGAAAAATTATCAGAAAAATCCACTCTATCCATTGGTACAGGTTTCATGCATGTTAAAGCAAGTTAACTATGCTGTTTAACCAGAATAAGATATTGCACCATTAGGACTAACTCAAATGAGCTATCATTTGAATCCTTGATTCAAATGAGTTCATTCCTGTTATTTCAGCTTGCATTAGGCCAACACACATCCATATTGCCATGTCATAGCATGCATCATATTGTTGCATATTGTCTTGTGTGTTTACTTTTGGTGTGCTTTCATGATAGGTTACGCCCCGAGGATAACCTCGACTATCCATCTGAAGGCGATCGCACCCAGTTCCATCGGGCAAGCAACCCGTTGATCATTTCGATACAAACCCATGTTCTCGCTTCGCTCTCGTTTCTTTGCATTAAGACAACGCGATTCAAACTGTTGTGTGCTGCGGTAGTTGAACCCACTTCCTTTGCATGACTGTCATTGCCACGATAACTAGATGAAACCCACTAGTATGTGTAGGAGTTGATTGAGCCATGTTTGTGATTCCTACCATGCTATGCTTGCTATGCTTAGAGTTGTGTCGGTCGGCTCATCGGGATGATGAGCTGGAGTGAAAGGTTGTGTTGGTTCGAGAGTGAAAGTGTTGAACACGATTTGGTAAAGGTATCGATGAGAGGCCATGTAGGAGTACATGGTGGGTTGTTTCATTGAAGCCGAACTTAGGCTGAGATCTGTGTTTGTGATCCATGAAGCAGTTACTACACACATTGGGATCCTTAATTGACCCTCTCGACTTCTTAACCACCCTTGTTCTTAGTCAGGGAGTTGCAAGTAGTTTACGGTATTTGTAGCATCTTTGGGGGCGCATAGCGCTGACCTTAGGGGTGGGTTGTGTTGCGGTAGGCACGCGGCCCGGTGTCTGAGTGCCGTTTGGTATCTCGGGAACCCTGCACACATCGTTCGGGGCTGTATGGGAAACCTCGGCGGACTCCTGCGGATGGAACCGAATAGGCGATAAACTGGACTAGGGACTTGAGTGTTTAGGTAGGCTGTGGCCGACACCCACGTTGGGCTTCGCTTGAAGGTTGCAGTACATGTCGTGTAAGCGGCGTTAAGTGGTGAGCGTGTGTGAAGAAGTACACCCTGCAGGGTTAAATATGATCTATTGAATAGCCGTGTCCACGGAGAAGGACTTCGGGTTACCTATATCGGTTCATAGACAAGTAAATGGATACTACTAAAGTCTCAAGATAAGTGTGAGTATCGTGGATGGCCCTCTCGTGGGATGACGAGAGAGGATCCACGGTGGAGTATTGTGATGGTGATTAGTGGACTCGTGTGCGACAAATGCTTTACAAAGTGGTGTCACGTGGGATAGTTTAGCCAAGAGTCAAAGCTGGCTTGCTGCAAATAACTCCACTTCCTTCCTTGAGAATGTGCATGTATGATAGGATTACGTGGTAAGACTTCTGAGTACCTTTGTACTCATGTTTGTAATTAATGTTTTTGAGAGGACAATACTACCCCTCAAGCGGTTCTATGTAGATATTGACTTGACAGTGAACTAGCCACCGGTGGCGACCTAAGACTTGTGAAGGGCCATTGTAGATAGAAAGGCTCCAACAAGCTTTCTCTCTTTCTAGAGTGCGTACTCGAGACTAGTTTGCTTCGCATGTGCTTGTATGATTGTATGACTTGAGTGTTGGGTCATGTGACCCCTACTGTATGACTATGTTATGTATGGCTCCTCGGGCCTCTTAAATAAAGTACTTGAGTTGTAGAGTTTTGTTGTGATGCCTTGTTGTATTTACTCATATCGGGCATATTGCGTGTATGATTGAAATGCTTGGTATGAGTGGGATCCGACAAACTAGTTGTTTATCCTCGGCAGCCTCTCATATGGGAAATGTAGTCTCGTGCTTACGGCGATAGTAGTCGCTTCTGCCCGGTTCACGAGTCTGCTAGCCAGCACTCTGCTTGGACACTTGGTGGCGGCATGTGATTCATTTTGTTCCTATATACATCCCTTGAAATGTCCGCGGTGGTATTGAGTCTGCCTAGCCTGCTACAGCCGGAATACGAGTCCTGTTAGCCAGTGCTACAGCCGAATTCATACGTTGATGACCGACATGCTCGAGGTGATTCATGTATGCTGTCCCCATAGGTTAGTGCGCTTTGGGTTCACGACTAGCCATGTCGGCCGGGTTCTTTGTCATGTGGATGCTAGCGACACTATCATATCGTGAGCCAAAAGGCGTAAGCGGTCCGGGCCATGGTAAGGCGACACCGTGGGAATACCGTGCGTGAGGCGCAAAGTGATATGAGGTGTTACCAGCTAGGTCGATGTGACTTGGAATCGGGGTCTGACAGCGTTGGCATCGAGCGAGGGCTGCTGTGGGTTCGCTAAGCCAAACTGGTGAAGTTGAGTCTAGAAATGCTTTAGTTATATGTAGGGAATTGATTGTGGGAGGAGCGTAAGGCTCTTTTACTTCTTTACCTTATGCCCTCGATCTGAGTCATCCTTTCCTCATTCGGCGTGGGTATAGGACTAGGCTCTCTTCACTCTATCGAGGTTCACGTGTTACTAATCCGTAGTAACTTATAGGATTGTTGGTTACATCCTCGATTCGGTGCTACTAAATTTTAGTATGCTATCATTTGAACCAGAACCTTGATATGATGTTGTTGAGTGGTTTTGCAATCTGATTTTGAATGTCTCAAATCTGATTTTGAGCATTCTGAGATGTTATGCTGCCCGATTTTCCTAGAAATTCTAATGCCTTTGCATTATGGCTGTGCTTTCAGATGGCCACCGCCCCCCGAACCAAGTGGTTACTTTGACCCGTTGCATTGATGTGTGTGGTCACCGGCAATGCTGGTTAGTGATGATTGAGTCTGGTTATCGATGGTATCTGAATATACCGTCGAGGAGCAGTTTAAATTTCAATCAAAGCCAATACCTATGCGCGGTCGGTTTATCCATCTTATCCGAACTCTTGAGCCACTTCACTTTGTTCTTATGGGCTCGGAATCACTATTGGAATATCATGCAAGATGCAGCCTATTCCATGATGACTATTATTCGAGCGAGCGCTTTCTTTGAGCAACTCGATTTTCTCTATATGCGGCATCCCTCCACAGGCGCATGGCTACCTTGAGGTTTGTACAGCGATGCATCCCATGAGGACTCACTCCTTCGCTTTTCTCTTGAGATCTTTGGAGGACAAGGACCGTGAGAACCGGGCCTTGCGTATGGAGCTTTAATGCCCGTTCGACCATTGGGCTACTCGACTAGGTTTGCACTGCCGTGCAAGCGGATATATGGACATGAGGACTTGTACCTGTGCGGGCGAGTCTGCCGGACTTTATGGAGTGGCGTGAGGTTGGAGCATCACTCCTCCTCGTGGGCCTCGTCACGCCACCGTTTGTTGGACCACGGCCACATCCGAGTCCTTATGGTCCCACAGGCCCCACAGATTATCATTTTAGGACGATCATGTTCCACTTCGAGTTTGGGTGGTGACTTCTATGAGGACTACTATGGAGCTGCACGAGATAGTAGTAGTATTCCTAGTATGGTAATAGTTGTGTTTCCACCGTCTGCGTGACTCGTGGAATACGACTTAGTGTGTATCGTTAGGAAGTGTAGAAAAATAATGTATAGGAGTTGGATTGCTTCGATGAGATGTAACGCCTTTCCTTATAGTTGTACTCCGTCGGGCTTGTACTAAACTATGAATGGTGTGTATGACCGTTGGTATATATATATATGGCAGTTTATATTACCATGTCATACGGATGAACATCTTTGCATTCCATGCTATCCATTACCTTCCGCACTTCCTTGTTAAATTCTGCCATCCTGGTTTAAACCTTTGCTTTGTCTCCCGGGATGGTCAACACTCATAATACTCCTGCTGCTCCGGGCGGGGAGAAGCAGATGCAGCCAGAAATGTGGATCTGCCGCAACCGCCATCCTTGGCGAGGTGATCTTTGGAAGCGAGCATAATAAGCGTGAAACCAACCGATTCTTGGGCGGATTGAACAAAACACCGCCGCCAGCCAAGAAGCGATGTGGTTTCACTCAGCGACTTCGTCAAGCTGTATCCCCAAAATTCAAATATTCGTCGAGCCTCTCGGCGGATGATTAGCTCGCGGCATCCACCACAAGCTGCGTTCCGCCAGCGTGGCTGAGGTGACAAGGTTACCTTTGCGCCTATCATCTTGAAGGCCCCTGCTAGCCTCGGTGGGAGAATTATGAGGCTATCGTCCGGTTGGACAAGTTACATCTTGGCTGAATTCGGTGCCGCCTTCGTGAGCATCATATTCGGAAGGTCTTATGGACCATAAGCGTGAGAATTCTGCAGTTTCACCCAAGGTAGGTGACGGTGGATGCCTCTGACCGTGAATTTGGGAGGTTAGCACGTTATGCTCGAAGAAGTTTCTACCGATGCCAAGAAGCGGGCAAGGTTCCGCAAGGACTTAGCCACGAGCTACGCCGAGATCTCCGTCTGCATGAGTGTACCTCTTTCCGAAGCTAGTCAATAAGGCTATCGGCCGCGGCCAGGCAGACTGATTTTGAGGCTTCACATAAGCACATCCATGATTCGGATCTTCATCGGCTCTGGATCCCGAAGCGCGGGTTTGGGTCCCAAATCTGCTCTACCACCAGGTTCACCCGAGGCCATCCTCTGAGGCGCCTCGCCCCAACCAACCGTATTTTCCGCCCAAGACTTATGGAGGTTCCACTGCTAATGCTGCTCCACGCCCAAATGTGATAACTTGCTTCAAGTGTGGAGGCAGGCCACTATATCCGAGAGTGTCCCAGAACGACCCCAATCAAGCTGGAAAGTCATTGGCCGCGGCAAGCCAGCAGGAAAGGTGCCCTATGCTAAACCAGTTGCCACCGCTCGTGGCCATGTCAACTATGTTTCTGCTGAAGAGACCTATGAGGATCCCAACGTCGTCCTCGGTACGCTTCTTGTTAATTGCCATCCGGCAACCGTTCTTTTTGATACTGGAGCATCTCATTCATTTATTTCTAAGAGCTATGCTCGATTACACAACACCACATTCGTGACATGCCTACCTCCATGGAAATTCAAACTCCTGGTTCTAGATGGCAAACCTCTAGAATAAGTCATGGGAATGAAATTCTTGTCGACAGATTAGTCTTTCTTGCATCTCTAATAGCTCTTAAGTCCTCGGACATAAACATCATCTTGGGTATGGGTGGATGTCAGCCCATTATGCTAAGATTGATTGCTCTACTAGAACTGTTCAACTTACCCATCCTTGGGCAAGGCGGTGAATGTTTTAACCCGAGTGTCTAAGCGCCAGCTTTACTCATAAATGCCAACCCCTTCCGACCTCGAAGATATTCCGGTGGTCCGTGATTTCCGGATGTTTTCGGAGGAACTGCGGTGTTCCACAGCGGGGATGTCGAGTTCGTGATAGATCTTGTTCGGAACCGTCCCAATCTCTAGAAGACCTTATAAGATGGCACCCTAGAACTAGCTGAACTTAGAAACAACTTCGATGAATCCTTGCAAAAGGTTTCATCCGTCCTAGTTCATCTCCATGGGCTTGCCCGTCCTCTTCGTCAAGAAGAAGGATGGTGCGGATCGGATGGTTGTAGATTACCGACTGTCAATTTGGTCACTATCAAGAACAAGTATCCGCTCCCGGGATCAACGACACTGTATGATCAGCTCGCTGGATCCTCGATCTTTTCAAGATGGATTTGAGGTTGGGCTACCATCAAATCAAAATCAAACGAGGACATTCCTAAAAGCGGCCTTTGTTACTCGTTATGGCCAATCTGAGTACACCGTCATGTCCCCGGATTAACCAATGCTCCGACCACCTTCTCTCGGTTGATGAACTCAATCTTCATGGAGTATTTGGATAAATTAGTAGTGGTATACCTCGATGATATACCCATCTACTCCAAGAATGAGGAAGAACATGCGAACATCTAAGGCTAGTATTGATGAAACTTGAGAGCACCGCCTTTATGCCAAATTCTCTAAATGTGAATTCTGGTTGCAGTGACCTATCTAGGACATGTAATCTCTGGTAAGGGCATTGCTGTCAATCGGCGAGTTCAAGCCGTCCTTGATTGGACTCCACTGAATCGGTCAAGCAAGTTCGGAGTTTCCTCGGTTTAGCGAGCTATTATCGCCGCTTAACCGTCGAGAATTTCTCTAAAGTTGCTAAACCTCTAACGAACTTCTCAAGAAAGATAAAAGGTTGAATGGGCGCCACAGTGCGAGTTCAGCTTTCGAGGAACTGAAAAGGCGCTGACATCTGCTCCGTACTTGTTCCACCAGATTTCTCCAAGGACTTCATTATCTATTGCGGCGCCTCGCGACAAGGACTAGGTTGCATACTCATGCAAGATCGTCATGTGATTGCCTCGCTTCTCGGCGATTCGTCCACATGAGATAACTACCCACACGATCTAGAGCTTGCGGCGATGGTTCATGCACTCAAAACCTGGCGACATTACCTTACGGGTAATCGTTGCGAAATCTACACTGATCACCAAAGTCTGAAATATATCTTCACCCAACGGATCTGAATCTCGAGGCAAAGGCGTTGGGTCGAGTTGATTCTGATTTCGACTTAGAATATCCTACACCCGAGCAAGGCCAATGTCATGGCTGGCGCACTAAGTCATAAATCTTATTGTAACAACCTGATGTTACAACAAAGTCAACCATCTCTCCACGAGGAATTTACGTAGCTTAATCTTCACATTGTTCCTCGAGTTCCTTTCCACCACGGTGGCGAAACCGACCTTACGGATCGAATCATAGCTGCTCGGCGGTATGATAGAGGATATCTCGGATCAAGGAGAACATTGCTAGCGGAGCTGCTAAATGTTTCTCCATAGATGAACAGTGTTGTCTTCTTTGAAAACGCTTGGTGGTTCCCAGAAACAACAGCTACTGACAGCTGATCCTTAAGGAAGCTCATGACTCTCCTCTCACCATTCATCCGGTAGTACTAAAATGTATCAAGACCTCGCCGAAGTTTTGGTGGACTAGGATGAAGAGAAATCGCTCAATACATTGCTAATTGCGGCGTCGTCGTCGAGTTAAGCGAGCATCAGCGGCCTGCTGGTACCCTTCAACCTTTGGAAATTCCTAAATGGAAATGGGATAAAATCGGTATGGATTTCATTACGGTTTTCCCAGGACCAAGAGAGGAATAATGCTATCTTCGTTGTCGTCGATCGTCTTTCCAAAGTAGCCCACTTCCTACCGTTAAGTGAGAGTATAACCGCTAGCCAGCTAGCTGATTTGTACATCTCTCGAATAGTGTCTCTTCATGGTGTTCCATTAGAGATTAACTCAGACCGTGGAAGTCTCTTCACCTCTCGATTTTGGGAAAGTTTCCAAAGCGCTATGGAACTCGTCTCTCCTTTAGCACGCTTTCCATCCCCAATCAAGTGGTCAAGTAGAGCAGTCAATCAAATCCTAGAGGATATGCTTGAGCTTGTCATCTCTTTCGGCATGAATTGGGAGAAATGCCTTCCATTCGCCGAGTTAAGCTTATAACAATAGTTATCAAGCCAGCTGGGCAAGCCCCTTCGAAGTTCTTTATGGGCGGAAATGTGAGCGCCTCTTAACTGGTGGAAGCGGGAGAGACAACTCTTTGGCCGGATATGATTCAGGAAGCGAAGAAGAGCAGGTTCGCGTTGTTAGTGAAATTGAAAACAGCCCAATCTCGTCAAAAGAGCCAATATGACCGCAAGCATAAGCCCGTGACTTATGAAATTGGCGAGAAGGCTTACCCGGGTTACTCCTTGAAGGAACCCATCGATTGATATCAAAGGCAAGTTGGCTCCTCGTTACATTGGACCCTTTCGCATTCTTGCCAAATGAGGAGAAGTTGCCTACCAATTGGAACTACCTCCGCATCTTTCCAGAGTCCATGATGTCTTCCATGTTTCCCAACTCAGGCGTTGCTTCTCGGATCCTATCCGTGGAGTGGACCACGAAACGCTTGATCTCCAAGATAACCTCACCTATCGAGAATATCCCGTTCGTATCCTCGATCAAGCCGAGCGTACCACTCGACGTCGGAATATCAAGTTTCTAAAGATTCAATGGTCAAACCATTCCGAGCAAGAAGCAACTTGGGAAAGGGAGGATCGTCTTCGACTTGAGTATCCCACCTTTTTCGCAGCAGATCCTAAATCTCGGGACGAGATTCTTTTGAGTGGGGGTGAGTTGTCACATCCCAGTTAGACCATGCATTAGGGTGTGCATCATGTTTAAATTCCATTTGAATTTGAAATGGGGAAGGCAGGAAACCCCAGAACACCCCCTTAATTCAACTAGGGTTTACTAAAAATTATTTCAATGAATCCGAAATGCCCTTCAAAATGCTCACCCTCTTTGCTTTGGTGCAGAACCTATGTCAAAGGAGGTGGATCATTTCCTAGGTCAACCAAAGGTCCTTGGTTTAATTCACAAGTTTTGAACTTGAGCATTTTAAATTATACAAAATATTTTAAATGTTCAAATATTGCCAAACCAAAATGTTTCATGTTGGAAATATTCCAACAAGGGACCAGGAGCATTTTGGTGATTTTTAAAACAATTTTGGTATTTTAGAAAACCCCACAAAGTTGCAGGATATTAGAAAAAGATAAAAAAAAGGCAGAAACCTTACAGCGCTTTGTGCCGCCCACTGCCGGCCCAGCCCAGCAGCCCGCCAGCTGCTTAGCTCGGCTTGAGCAGGCAGCCAGAGTGCTTTCGGCGGCGGGCACTTCAGGTGCCACGCACTGGTCGCCGCCTCGCCTCTCCCTTTGCCGGCTGCCGCCGAGGACCGACCCTCTCGCTCTCCCGAACCCCTGGACACCCCTCTCCTCCCGGATCATCTCCCTCGCTCTCCCCAACTTGGCAGCGCCACCGCCGCCGCACTGCCGCCGTGGTCGTGCTCCCGCCGTCCGTGCTCCTCCACACCATGTCCGGGAGCTCCGCCGCCTCCACTACCCCTAGCCGTCGAGTCCCTTTCGCTCCAAGTACCCGAACCCAGCTCACCGACCTCGGCCGAGCTCGCCGTCGCGGAGATCCCTTTAAATGCGCCGCCGTCGCTCCGGTTCATCCCGACCTCGGCGAGGCTCTCTACAGCGCCCGTGAGCCTACCTAACCCCCCTTCCCTCTCTCTCGCGCCCTCGAGCAACGTAGCAACCGGGCCACGTTCACCCGCACCCGCCGCCGAGGAGCTCGTCGCCCGGCGTGCTCCGGCCACTCTCCAGCCACCCGGGGTGCCGTTTCATTCACCGCACCCCAGCGGGTCTGCCCATGCACTTCCGCACCTCGCCGAGCCCTCTAACCTCAAGCCCGTCGTTGGCGAACCCGGCGGCCGCCCTAACTCGTCGCCGGCGCCAACTCCGCCACCCGACCCCAACTAACCCCACCAATAGGCGGGTTGCTCCTAGCTACCGTAGCTATCTTCCGCGACTCGTTTGGTGCGGAATCCTCAAACACACTCCCTCGCCGTGTCGGGCTGCGCGTGCTAGTCGCCGATGCGGCCGGCGTGGACATTGACCACTGCGGGCCCGCGTTGACCCGACAGTCAGCGGCAGATGGGGCCCAGCCACGCTAACTAAATAGATTAGTTTTAATTAAATTTTAGTTAAGATAATTACCACGACATGCGGGACCCTTTGTCGGGTTTGACCTGGGCGTCCCGTTGACTCGGCGTCATCTTGGCGCATGGTGGCGCATTAATTCAAATTCTGGATTTATTTTGATATAGTAAATTCGAATATAATTCAAATTTCAAATGCCTATAACTTTTAATCTATAGCTCCAAATGCAAAGATTTATATATGAAAAATTATCAGAAAAATCCACTCTATCCATTGGTACAGGTTTCATGCATGTTAAAGCAAGTTAACTATGCTGTTTAACCAGAATAAGATATTGCACCATTAGGACTAACTCAAATGAGCTATCATTTGAATCCTTAGTTCAAATGAGTTCATTCCTGTTATTTCAGCTTGCATTAGGCCAACACACATCCATATTGCCATGTCATAGCATGCATCATATTGTTGCATATTGTCTTGTGTGTTTACTTTTGGTGTGCTTTCATGATAGGTTACGCCCGAGGATAACCTCGACTATCCATCGAAGGCGTACTCCACCCAGTTCCATCGGGCAAGCAACCGTTGATCATTTCGATACAAACCCATGTTCTCGCTTCGCTCTCGTTTACTGCATTAAGACAACGCGATTCAAACTGTTGTGTGCTGCGGTAGTTGAACCCACTTCCTTTGCATGACTGTCATTGCCACGGTAACTAGATGAAACCCACTAGTATGTGTAGGAGTTGATTGAGCCATGTTTGTGATTCCTACCATGCTATGCTTGCTATGCTTAGAGTTGTGTCAGGTCGGCTCATCGGGATGATGAGCTGGAGTGAAAGGTTGTGTTGGTTCGAGTGAAAGTGTTGAACACGATTTGGTAAAGGTATCGATGAGAGGCCATGTAGGAGTACATGGTGGGTTGTTTCATTGAAGCCGAACTTAGGCTGAGATCTGTGTTTGTGATCCATGAAACAGTTACTACCACACATTGGGATCCTTAATTGACCCTCTCGGCTTCTTAACCACCCTTGTTCTTAGTCAGGGAGTTGCAAGTAGTTTACGGTATTTGTAGCATCTTTGGGGCACGCATAGCGCTGACCTTAGGGGTGGGTTGTGTTGCGGTGAGGCACGTGGCCCGGTGTCTGAGAGTGCCGTTTGGTATCTCGGGAACCTGCACACATCGTTCGGGGCTGTATGGGAAACCTCGGCGGACTCCTGCGGATGAAACCGAATAGGCGATAAACTGGACTAGGGACTTGAGTGTTTAGGTAGGTGTGGCCGACACCCACGTTGGGCTTCGCTTGAAGGTTGCGAGTACATGTCGTGTAAGCGGCGTTAAGTGGTGAGCGTGTGTGAAGAAGTACACCCTGCAGGGTTAAATATGATCTATTGAATAGCCGTGTCCACGGAGAAGGACTTCGGGTTACCTATATCAGTTCATAGACAAGTAAATGGATACTACTAAAGTCTCAAGATAAGTGTGAGTATCGTGGATGGCCCTCTCGTGGGATGACGAGAGAGGATCCATGGTGGAGTATTGTGATGGTGATTAGTGGACTCGTATGCGACAAATGCTTTACAAAGTGGTGTCACGTGGGATAGTTTAGCCAAGAGTCAAAGCTGGCTTCTGCAAATAACTCCACTTCCTTCCTTGAGAATGTGCATGTATGATAGGATTACGTGGTAAGACTTCTGAGTACCTTTGTACTCATGTTTGTAATTAATGTTTTTAGAGGACAATACTACCCCTCCGCCAGTTCTATGTAGATATTGACTTGACGAGTGAACTAGCCACCGGTGGCGACCTAAGACTTGTGAAGGGCCATTGTAGATAGAAAGGCTCCAACAAGCTTTCTCTCTTTCTAGAGTGCGTACTCGAGACTAGTTTGCTTCGCATGTGCTTGTATGATTGTATGACTTGAGTGTTGGGTCATGTGACCCTACTGTATGACTATGTTATGTATGGCTCCTCGGAGCCTCTTAAATAAAGTACTTGAGTTGTAGAGTTTTGTTGTGATGCCTTGTTGTATTTACTCATATCGGGCATATTGCGTGTATGATTGAAATGCTTGGTATGAGTGGGATCCGACAAACTAGTTGTTTATCCTCGGCAGCCTCTCATATGGGGAAATGTAGTCTCGTGCTTACGGCGATAGTAGTCCGCTTCTGCCGGTTCACGGAGTCCTGCTAGCCCAGCACTCTTGCTTGGACACTTGGTGGCGGCATGTGATTCATTTCGTTCCTATATCGTCCCTTGAAATGTCCTTGGTGGTATTGAGTCCTGCCTAGCCTGCTACAGCCGAATACGAGTCCTGTTATGTGATGCTACAGCCGAATTCATATGTTGATGACCGACATGCTCGAGGTGATTCATGTATGCTGTCCCCATAGGTTAGTGCGCTTTGGGTTCACGACTAGCCATGTCGGCCGGGTTCTTTGTCATGTGGATGCTAGCGACACTATCATATCGTGAGCCAAAAGGCATAAGCGGTCCCGGGCCATGGTAAGCGACACCGTAGAATACCGTCGTGAGGCGCAAAGTGATATGAGGTGTTACCAGCTAGGTCGATGTGACTTGGAATCGGGGTCTGACACATCGTTCTAAGTAAACAAGGCGCATAAGCGTAATAAACATCACATGCAATTATATATAGTAGTGACATGATATGGCCAATATCATATAGCTCCTTTGATCTCCATCTTGGGGCTCCATGATCATCATGTCACCGGCATGACACCATGATCTCCATCATCATGATCTCCATCATCGTGTCTTCATGAAGTTGTCCATAGCGACTACTTCTACTTCTATGGCTAACGCGTTTAGCAATAAAGTAATGTAATTTACATAGCGTTCTTCAATGACACGCAGGTCATACAAAAATAAAGACAACTCCTATGGTTCCTTCCGGTTGTCATACTCATCGACATGCAAGTCGTGATTCCTATTACAAGAACATGATCTCATACATCACATATATCATTCATCATTCATCACAACTTTGGCCATATCATATCACAAAACACTTGCTGCAAAAACAAGTTAGGCGTCCTCTAATTGTTGTTGCAAGTTTTCTGATGGCTGCAATAGGGTTCTAGCAAGAACATTTTCTTACCTCCGTGAAAGCCACATCGTGATTTGTCAACTTCTATTTACCCTTTATAAGGACCCTTTTCATCGAATCCGCTCCAACTAAAGTGGGAGAGACAGACACCCGCTAGCCACCTTATGCAACTAGTGCATGTCAGTCGGTGGAACCAGTCTCACGTAAGCGTACGTGTAAGGTCGGTCCGGGCCGCTTCATCCCACAATGCCGCTGAAGCAAGATAAGACTAGTAGCGGCAATAAAGTTGACAACATCTCGCCCACAACAAATTGTGTTCTACTCGTGCAATAGAGAACTACGCATAGACCTAGCTCATGATGCCTTTGTTGGGGAATGTTGCGAGAAAATTAAAATTTTTCCTACGGTTTCACCAAGATCCATCTATGAGTTCATCTAACAACGAGTCATGGGAGAGTGATTGCATCTACATACCACTTGTAGATCGCGTGCGAGCGTTCAATGGAGCAGGGATGATGGAGTCGTACTCGCCGTGATTCAGATCACCGATGACCTAGTCTGAGCGGACAGCACCTCCGCGTTCAACACACGTGCGGAGGCGGACGGCGTCTCCTCCTTCTTGATCCAGCAAGGGGAAGGAGAGGTTGATGATGATCAGCAACGCGACGGCGTGGTGGTGGATGCAGCGAGAACTCGGCGGGGCCGGCTAAGCAACTACGGGAGGAGGAGGAGGTGTTGCGGGGAGGAGGTAGGCGCTAGGGCTTGTCGGTGCGGCCACCTCCCTCCCTCCTTTATATAGGTGCAAGAGAGGGGAAGGCGCAGCCTTGCCCTTCCTCCAAGGAAGGAGTGCGGCCAAGGGGAGAGTCCATCCTCCCAAGGCACCTCGGAGGTGCCTTCCCCCTTAGGACTCTCCCCTCCCCAAGTCTCCTTGGTGCATGGGCCTCTTGGGGCTCGTGCCCTTGGCCCATATAGGCCAAGGCGCACCCCCTACAGCCCATGTGGCCCCACAGGGCAGGTGGACCCCGGACCCCTTCGGCACTCCGGTACAATACCGACAAAGTCTTGAAACTTTTACAGCGACCAAAATAAGACTTCCCATATATAAATCTTTACCTCCGGACAATTCGGAACTCCTCGTGATGTCAGGGATCTCATCTGGGATTCGAACAACATTGGTTTGCTGCATACTCATATTCATACAACCCTAAGCGTCACGAACCTTAAGTGTGTAGACCCTACGGGTTCGGAGACATCTGAACATGGCCGAGAGGCGGCTCTCGGGCAATAACCAACAGCGGGATGTGGATACCCATGTTGGCTCCACATGCTCCTCGATGATATCGCCGGATGAACCACGATGTCGAGATTCAATCAACCCGTATACTATTCCCTTTCTCAATCGGTATTTTACTTGCCGAGATTCGATCGTCGGTATCCCAATACCTCGTTCAATCTCGTTGCCGCAAATCAATTTACTCATCCGTAATGCATGATCCGTGACCAAACACTTGGTCACTTTTAGCTCATTATGATGATGCACTACCGAGTGGGCCCGATAATACCTCTCCGTCATGCGGAGTGACAAATCGATCTCGATCCGTGTCAACCCAGCAGACACTTTTGGAGATACGTAATGCACCTTTATAGTCACCCGATTCGTTGTGGCGTTTGGTACACCAAAGCACTCCTACGGTATCCGGGAGTTACACGATCTCATGGTCTAAGGAAGAGATACTTGACATTGGAAAAGCTCTAGGAAAGCGAACTACGATCTTGTGCTATGCTTAGGATTGGGTCTTGTCCATCACATCATTCTCCTAATGATGTGATCCCGTTATCAATGACATCCAATATCCATAGTCAGGAAACCATGACTATCTGTTGATCAACGAGCTAGTCAACTAGAGGCATACTAGGGACATGGTGTTGTCTATGTACCCACACATGTATCTGAGTTTCCTTTCAATACAATTATAGCATGGATAATAAACGATTATCATGAACAAGGAAATATACTAATAACTAATTTATTATTGCCTCTAGGGCATATTTCCAACACAAAGATCTTTATCGGTCAAACCGCATAACAACATACGTTGTTCCCTTTGTCATCGGTATGTTACTTGCCCGAGATTGATCGTCGGTATCTCAATCGTAGTTCAATCTCGTTACCGGCAAGTCTCTTTACTCGATTACGTAATACATCATCCATAACTAACTCATTAGTTGCAATGCTTTCAAAGCTTAAGTGATGTGTATTATCGAGAGGCCCAGAGATACCTCTCCGAGCAATCGGAGTGACAAATCCTAATCTCGAAATCGCCAACCCAACATGTACCTTGGAGACACCTGTAGAGCACCTTCATAATCACCCGATTCGTTGTGACGTTTGGTAGCACACAAAGTGTTCCTCCCGTAGCAGGGTGGCATAATCTCATAGTCATAGGAACATGTATAAGTCATGAAGAAAGCAATAGCAACATACTAAACGATCGAGTGCTAAGCTAACGGAATGGGTCAAGTCAATCACATCATTCTCCTAATGATGTGATCCCGGTAATCAAATGACAACTCATGTCTATGGTTTGGAAACATAACCATCTTTGATCAACGAGCTAGTCAAGTAGAGGCATACTAGTGACAATCTGTTTGTCTATGTATTCACACATGTATTATGTTTCCGGTTAATACAATTCTAGCATGAATAATAAACATTTATCATGATATAAGGAAATAAATAATAACTTTATTATTGCCTCTAGGGCATATTTCCTTCAGTCTCCCACTTGCACTAGAGTCAATAATATATGTTACACAGTAATGATTCTAACACCCATGGAGCCTTGGTGGTGATCATGTTTTGCTAAATGGAAGAGGCTTAGTCAAGGGAGTGCGCAACATTCAGATCCATATGTGTCTTCCAAATTTCTATGTCTCCCACCTGGACTAGATCCCGGATGGAATTGAAGCGTCTCTTGATGTGCTTGGTTCTCTTGTGAAATCTGGATTCCTTTGCCAAGGCAATTGCACCAGCATTGTCACAAAAGATTTTCATTGGACCCGATGCACTAGGTATGACACCTAGATCGGATATGAACTCCTTCATCCAGAATCCTTCATTTGCTGCTTTCGAAGCAGCTATGTACTCCGCTTCACACGTCGATCCCGCCAAGATGCTTTGTTTAGAACTGCACCAACTGACAGCTCCACCGTTCAATGTAAACACGTATCCGGTTTGCGATTTAGAATCGTCCGGATCAGTGTCAAAGTTTGCATCAACGTAACCATTTACGATGAGCTCTTTGTCACCTCCATAAATGAGAAACATATCCTTAGTCCTTTTCAGGTATTTCATGATGTTCTTGACCGCTATCCAGTGATCCACTCCTGGATTACTTTGGTACCTCCCTGCTAGAATTATAGCAAGGCACACATCAGTGCAGTACACAGCATTGCATACATGATAGAGCCTATGGCTGAAGCATAGGGAACATCTTTCATCTTCTCTCTATCTTCTAAAGTGGTGGGGCATTGAGTCTTACTCAACTTCACACCTTGTAACACAGGCAAGAACCCTTTCTTTGCTTGATCCATTTGAACTTCTTCAAAACTTTGTCAAGGTATGTGCTTTGTGAAAGTCAATTAAGCGTCTTGATCTATCTCAATAGATCTTGATGCCCAATATGTAAGCAGCTTCACGAGGTCTTTCATTGAAAACTCTTATTCAAGTATCCCTTTATGCTATCCAGAAATTCTATATCATTTCCAATCAGCAATATGTCATCCACATATAATATCGAAATGCTCTGAGCTCCCACTCACTTTCTTGTAAATCTGAGGCTTCTCCAAAAGTCTGTACAAAACCAAATGCTTTGATCACACTATCAAAGCGTTTATTCTAACCGAGAGGCTTGCACCAGTCCATAAATGGATCGCTGGAGCTTGCACACTTTGTTAGCTCCTTTGGATCGACAAAACCTTCGGTTGCATCATATACAACTCTTCTTCGAAATCCATTCAGGAATGCAGTTTTGACATCCATTTGCCAAATTTCATAATCAGAAAATCGGCAATTGCTAACATGATTCGGACAGACTTAAGCATTACTACGGGTGAGAAGGTCTCATCATAGTCAATCCCTTGAACTTGTCGAAAACCTTTCGCAACAAGTCGAGCTTTGTAAACGATAACATTACCGTCGTCGTCGGTCTTCTTCTTGAAGATCCATTTATTCTCAATTGCTTGCCGATCATCGGGCAAGTCAACCAAAATCCACACACCGTTCTCATACATGGATCCCATCTCAGATTTCATGGCCTCAAGCCATTTTATGGAATCTGGGCTCACCATCACTTCTTCCTAGTTCGTAGGTTCGTCATGGTCTAGTAACATAACTTCCGAACAGGATTACCGTACCACTACGGTGTGGATCTTACTACGGTTGACCTCGAGGTTCATAACAACTTGATATGAAGTTTCATGATCATCATCATTAACTTCCTCACTAATTGGTGTTGGTGTCGCGAAACGGTTTCTGCGATGAACTACTTTCAATAAGGGAGTAGGTATAGTTACCTCATCAAGTTCTACTTTCCTCCCACTCACTTCTTTGAGAGAAACTCCTTCTCTAGAAAAACTCCGAATTTAGCAACAAAAGTCTTGCCTTGGTTGTGATAGAAGGTGTACCCAATAGTCTCCTTTGGGTATCCTATGAAGACACATTTCTCCGATTTGGGTTCGAGCTTATCAGGTTGAAGCTTTTCATATAAGCATCGCAGCCCCAAACTTAAAAAAGCGACAACTTTGGTTTCTTGCCAAGCGATAGTTCATAAGGCGTCGTCTCAGCAGTTTTGGTGGTGTCCTATTTAGCGTGAATGCGATCGTCTCTAAAGCATAAACCCAAAGCGATAGCGGTAAATCAGTAAGAGACATCATCGCACCATATCAAGTAAAATACGATTCTGACGTTTAGACATGCCATTCTGTTGTGGTGTTCGGGTGGCGTGAGTTGCGAAACTATTCCGCATTGTTTCAAATGTAGACCAAACTTCGTAACTCAAATATTCTCCTCCACGATCAGATCGTAGAAACTTTATTTTCTTGTTACGATGATTTTCAACTTCACTCTGAAATTCTTTGAACTTTTCAAAAGTTTCAGACTTATGTTTCATTAAGTAGATATACCCATATATGCTTAAATCATCGTGAAAGTGAGAAAATAATGATATCATACGAGCCTCAACATTCATTGGACCACATACATCGTATGTATGATTTCCAACAAATCTGTTGCTCTCTCCATAGTTCGGAGAAGCGGCGTTTTAGTCATCTTGCCCATGAGGCACGGTTACTTAAGTACCAAGTGATTCATAATCAAGTGTTTCAAAAGTCCATCGATATGGAGTTTCTTCATGTGCTTTACACCGATATGACCTAAGCGGCGGTGCCACAAATAAGTTGCACTATCATTATCAACTCTGCATCTTTTGGTTTCAACATTATGAATATGTGTATCACTACTATCGAGATTCAATAAAATAGACCACTCTTCAAGGGTGCATGAACATAAAAGATATTACTCATATAAATAGAACAACCATTATTCTCGATTTAAATGAATAACCGTCTCGCATCAAACAAGATCCGGATATAATGTTCATGCTCAGCGCGGCACCAAATAACAATTATTTAGGTCTAATACTAATCTCGAAGGTAGATGTAGAGGTAGCGTGCCGACCGCGATCACATCGACTTTGGAACCATTTCCCACGCGCAACAGAACCAGTATCAAATACCCGGTGCTCTGCGAGCATTAGTAAGGTACACATCGATAACATGTATATCACATATACCTTTGTTCACCTTGCCATCCTTCTTATCGCCAAATACTTGGGGCAGTTCCGCTTCCGATGACCCGATCGCTTGCGGTAGAAGCACTCGGGCTTAGGTCGGACTTGGGTTTCTTCTCTGAGCAACAACTTGCTTGTTGTTCTTCTTGAAGTTCCCTTCTTCTTCCCTTTGCCCTTTTTATTGAAACCGGTGGTCTTATTGACCATCAACACTTGATGCTCCTTCTTCATTTCTACCTCCGCAACCTTTAGCATTGCGAAGAGCTCGGGAATCGTCTTATTCATCCCTTGCATGTTATAGTTCATCACGAAGCTCTTGTAGATTGGTGGCAGTGATTGGAGAATTCTGTCAATGATGCTATAATCCGGAAGATTAACTCCCAGTTGAATCAAGTGATTATTATACCCAGACATCTTGAGTATATGCTCACTGACAGAACTATTCTCCTCCATCTTGCAACTACAGAACTTATTGAAGACTTCATATCTCTCAATCCGGGCATTTTCTTGAAATATGAACTTCAACTCCTGGAACATCTCATATGCTCCATGACGTTCAAAACGTTGTTGAAGTCCTGGTTCTAAGCCATAAAGCATGGCACACTAAACTATCGAGTAGTCATCAGTTTTGCTCGCGGGCGTTATCTGGTGTTGCTCTGCGCGAGACACGGCACCCAGTGGTGCTTCGGGGCGTAATTCTTACGTGCAACAATGAGGATAATCCTCAAGTTACGGACCCAGACCGTGTAATTGCTACCATCATCTTTCAACTTTGCTTTCTCAAGGAACGCATTAAAATTCAACGGAACAACAGCACGGGCCATCTGTTGGGGAACGTAGCATAAATTCAAAATTTTCCTATGTGTCACCAAGATCTATCTAAGGAGAAACCAGCAACGAGGTGAAGGAGAGTGCATCTACATACCCTTGTAGATAGCTAAGCGGAGCGTTCAAGAGAACGGGTTGAAGGAGTCGTACTCGTCGTGATCCAAATCACCGGAGATCCTAGTGCGAGCAGACGGCACCTCGCGTTCAACACACGTACAGCCCGATGGCGTCTCCCATGCCTTGATCCAGCAAGGAGAGAGGAGAGGTTGAGAAGACTCCATCCAGCAGCAGCTGTGGCGTGGTGGTGATGGAGGCGTGGCAATCCAGCGAGGCCGCCAAGCACCGGGAGGAGGAGGAGGAGAGGCAGGGCTGCGCCATGGAGGTGAAAACTCATGTGTTGGGCAGCCCCTATACCTCAAGTATATATAGGGAAGGGGAGGGCTGCGCCCCTCTAGGGTTCCCTCCTGGGGCGGCGGCCAGCCAGATCCCATCTGGTGGGGGCGGCCAAGGGGGGGAAACTTGCCCCCAAGCTGGGTGGGCGCCCCTCCCAAACCCTAGGCGCCTTGGGCCCTTGTGGGGCGCACCAGCCCACAGGGCTGGTCCCTCCACACTTGGCCCATGCTGCCCTCCGGGGATGGTGGCCCCACTTGGTGGACCCGGGACCCTCCGGTGGTCGATGCGTTCTGAAAAACCCGAAACTTTTCGGTGACCAAAACAGGACTTCCATATATAAATCTTTACCTCCGGACCATTCCGGAACTCCTCGTGATGTCGGGATCTCATCAGGACTCCTAACAACATTCGGTAACCACATACAAACTTCCTTTATAACCCTAAGCGTCCATTGAACCTTAAGTGTGTAGACCCTACGGGTTCGGGAACCATCTGAGACATGACCGAGGCGTTCTCGGTCAATAACCAATAGCGGGATCTGGATACCCATGTTGGCTCCCACATGTTCCACGATGATCTCATCGGATGAACCACGATGTCAAGGACTCAATCAATCCGTATTCAATTCCCTTTGTCTAGCGGTATTGTACTTGCCGAGATTCGATCGTCGGTATGCCGATACCTTGTTCAATCTCGTTACCGGCAAGTCTCTTTACTCATTCCGTAACACATCATCCGTGATCAACCCCTTGGTCACATTGTACACATATGATGATGTCCTATCGAGTGGGCCCGGAGATACCTCTCCGTTTACGGAGTGACAAATCGATCTCGATTCGTGCCAACCCATGAGACACTTCGGAGATAATTGTAGTGCACCTTTATAGCCACCCGATTCACGTTGTGACGTTTGGTACACCAAAGCATTCCTACGGTGTCAGGAGTTGCACAATCTCATGGTCTAAGGAAAAGATACTTGACATTAGAAAAGCTTTAGCATCTGAACTACGATCTTTGTGCTAGGCTTAGGATTGGGTCTTGTCCATCACATCATTCTACTAATGATGTGATCCGTTATCAATGACATCCAATGTCCATGGTCGGAAACCGTAACCATCTATTGATCACCGAGCTAGTCAACTAGAGGCTTACTAGGGACATGGTGTTGTCTATGTATCCACACATGTATATGAGTTTCCTATCAATACAATTATAGCATGGATAATAAGCGATTATCATGAACAAGGAAATACAATAATAACTAATTTATTATTGCCTCTAGGGCATATTTCCAACAGTCTCCCACTTGCACTAGAGTCAATAATCTAGTTCACATCGCCATGTGATTAACACTCACAGGTCACATCGCCATGTAACCAACATCCAAAGAGTTTACTAGTGTCATTAAACTAGTTCACATCATCATGTGATTAAGACTCAATGAGTTACGAGGTTTGATCATGTTTTGCTTGTGAGAGAGGTTTTAGTCAGCAGTGCGCAACATTCAGATCCGTATGTACTTCATAAATCTCTAGGTCATATTGTAAATGTTGCTTCCACGCTCCACTGGAGCTATTCCAAATGGTTGCTCCATTATACTTATCCGGTATCTCTACTCGAGCTATCCGGATAGGTGTTAAGTTTGCATCGGCGTAACTCTTTCGTCGAACTCTTTATCACCTCCATAATCGAGAAACATGTCCTTATTTACTCCAAGGACAATTTTGACCGCTGTCCAATGATCCATTCTTGGATCATTCTTGTACCCCTTAGTGACTCATGGCAAGGCACACTTCGGTGCGGTACACAACATAGCATACTATAGAGCCTATGTCTAAGGCATAGGGGCGACCTTCGTCCTTTCTCTCTTTTCTGCCGTGGTCGAGCTTTAACTCTTAACTTCATACCTTACAACTCAGGCAAGAACTCCTTCTTTGGTGATCCATCTTGAACACCTTCAAGATTATGTCAAAGTATGTACTCATTTGAAAGTACCGTTAAGCGTTTTGATCTATCCTTATAGATCTTGATGCTCAATGTTCAAGTAGCTTAATCCAGGTTTTCTATTGAAAACACCTTTCAAATAACCATGTATGCTTTCCAGAAATTCTACATCATTTACGATCAACAATATGTCAACAACATATACTCATCAGAAATTCTATAGTGCTCCCACTCACTTCTTTGGAAATACAAGTTTCTCATAAACTTTGTATAAACCCAAAATCTTTGATCATCTCATCAAAGCGCACATTCCAACTCGAGATGCTTACTCCGGTCCTTAGAAGGATCATTTGGAGCCAGCATACCTTTAGCATCCTTTAGGATCGACAAAACTTTCGATTGTATCACATACAACCTTTCCTTCGAAAACTGGTAAGGAAACTCATTTTGACATCCATCGCGATTTCATAAATGCAGCTTATGCTAACATGATTCCGATGGACTTAAGCATCGCTACGGATGAGAAAATCTCATCGTAGTCAACTCCTTGAACTTGTGAAAAAACTCTTCACCACAAGTCGAGCTTCATAGACGGTGATATTACCGTCCACGTTCGTCTTCCTTTTAAAGATCCATTCATCTCAATGTCTTGCCGATCATCGGGCATGTCCACCAAAGTCCATGCTTTGTTCTGATACATGGATCCTATCTCGGATTTCATGGCTTCTAACCATTTATCGGAATTTGGGCCCACCATTGCTTCTCCATAGCTCGTAGGTTCATTGTTGTCTAGCAACATGACCTTCAAGACAGGATTGCGTACCACTCGAAGTAGTATGCATCCTTGTCACCCTACAAAATGCGTTAGTGACTTGATCCGAAACTTCATGATCACTATCATAGCTTCTACTTCAATTGGTGTAGGTGCCATGGGAACAACTTCTGTGCCTGCTACACACTAGTTGAAGTGACGGTTCAATAACCTCATCAAGTCTCCACCATCCTCCCACTCAACTTTTGAGACAAACTTTTCCTCGAAAGGACCCGATTCAAGAAACAATCCCTATTGCTTTCGGATCTGAATTAGGAGGTATACCCAACTGTTTTGGGTGTCCTATGAAGATGCATTTTATCCGCTTTGGGTTCGAGCTTATCAACCTGAAACTTTTTCACACAAGCGTCGTAGCCCCAAACTTTTAAGAAATGACAGCTTAGGTTTCTCTAAACCATAGTTCATACGGTGTCATCTCAACGGAATTACGTGGTGCCTAATTTAAAGTGAATGTGGTTGTCTCTAATGCCCAACCCATGAACGATAGTGGTAATTCGATAAGAGACATCATGGTACGCACCATATCCAATAGGGTGCAACTATGATGTTCGGACACACAATCACACTATGGTGTTCCAGGCAGTGTTAGTTGTGAAATAATTCCCACAATGTCTCAATTGTGTACCAAACTCGCAACTCAGATATCCATATCTATGATCACATCACAGACATTTTATCCTCTTGTCACGAAGATCTTCAACTTCACTCTGAAATTACTTGAACCTTTCAATAATTCAGTCTTGTGTTTCATCAAGTAAATATACTCAACATCTACTCAAATCATCGTGAAGTAAGAACATAACGATATTCCTTTGCATGCCTCGGCACTCATTGGACTACACACATAAAATGTGTTACTTCCAACAAGTTGCTATCTTGTTCCATCTTCTTGAAAGCGAGGCTTTTAGGTCATCTTGCCCATGTGGTATGATTTGCATATCTCAAGTGATTCAAAATCAAGTGAGTCCAAATGATCCATCTGCATGTAGTTTCTTCATGCGTATACACCAATAGACATGGTCGCATGTCTCAAACATTTCAAAAGCGAGTGAGTCCAAAGATCCATCAACATGGAGCTTCTTCATGCGTTTACACCAATATGACTTACATGGCGATTGCCACAAGTAAGTGGTACTATCATTACTATCTTATATCTTTGGCATGAAAATGTGTATCACTACGATCGAGATTCAATAAACCATTCTTTTAGGTGCAAGACCATTTAAGGTATTATTCAAATAAGCGAGTAACCATTATTCTCCTTAAATGAATAACCGTATTGCGATAGACATAATCCAATCATGTCTATGCTCAGCATAAACACCAATCTCGGTGGTAGAGGGGCGTCGATGCTTGATCACATCAACCTTGGAAACACTTCCAACACATATCGTCGACTCACCTTTAGCTAGTCTCCACTTATTCCGTAGCTTTTATTTGAGTTACTAACACTTAGCAACCGAACGTTATCTAATACCTAGGTGCTACTAGGAGTACTAGTAAAGTACACATTAACATAATGTATATCAATATACTTCTATCGACCTTGCCTGCCTTCTTATCTACCAAGTATCTAGGGTGGCTCTGCTTCAGTGTCTGTTCCTCTCATTACAGAAGCACTTAGTCTCGGTTTTGGGTTCAACCTTGGGTTTCTTCACTAGATGCAGCAGCTGATTTGCCGTTTCATGAAGTATCCCTTCTTGCCCTTGCCCTTCTTGAAACTAGTGGTTTCACCAACCATCAACAATTGATGCTCCTTCTTGATTTCTACTTTCGCGGTGTCAAACATCGCGAATACCTCAAGGATCATCATATCTATCCCTAATATGTTATAGTTCATCACGAAGCTCTAACAGCTTGGTGGAAATGACTTTGGAGAAACATCACTATCTCATCGGAAGATCAACTCCCTCGATTCAAGTGATTGTTGCACTCGGACAATCGAGCACAAGCTCAACGATTGAGCTTTTCTCCCTTAGTTTGCGAGGCAAAGAAAATCGTCGGAAGTCTTATACCTCTTGGCGTGGGCACGAGCCTGAAATCCCAATTTCAGCCCTCGAAACATCTCATATGTTCGCGACGTTTGACGTCTTTGGTGCCTCAACTCTAAACCGTTTAACTGAACTATCACGTAGTTATCGAAGCGTGTATGTCCGATGTTCGCAACATCCACGAACGGCGTTTGGGGTTCAACACTTGGCGGTACATTAAGGACATAAGCTTTCTTCTGTCCGCATAATCGCTCTTGTCAACTTTCAACTATATTTTCTCTAGGAACATATCTAAGCAGTGGAACTAAAGCGAGCTTACGACATAATTTGCAAAGATCTTTTGATTATGTTCAGGATAATTAAGTTCATCTCATGAACTCCCACTCGAATAGACATCCCTCTAGTCATCTAAGTGATTACATGATCCGAGTCAACTAGGCCGTGTCCGATCATCACGTGAGACGGACTAGTCATCATCGGTGAACATCTTCATGTTGATCGTATCTACCATCGACTCATGCTCGACCTTTCGGTCTCTTGTGTTCGAGGCATATGCGTACATGCTAGGCTCGTCAAGTCAACCTAAGTGTTTGGCGTGTGTAAATCTGGCTTACACCGTTGTATGTGAGCGTAAGGATCCATCACACCCGATCATCACGTGGTGCTTAGAAACGACGAACTTTCATAGCGGTGCATAGTTAGGGGAACACTTTCTTGAAATTTTAATGAGGATCATCTTATTTACTACCGTCGTTCTAAGCAAATAAGATGCATAAACATGATAAACATCACATGCAATCAAATAGTGACATGATATGGCCAATATCATTTTGCTCCTTTGATCTCCATCTTGGGCTCCATGATCATCATCGTCACCGGCATGACACCATGATCTCCATCATCATGATCTCCATCATCGTGTCTTCATGAAGTTGTCTCGCCAACTATTACTTCTACAACTATGGCTACGGTTAGCAATAAAGTAAAGTAATTACATGGCGTTGTTCAATGACACACAGGTCATACAATAAATAAAGACAACTCCTATGGCTCCTGCGGTTGTCATACTCATCGACATGCAAGTCGTGATTCCTATTACAAGAACAAGATCAATCTCATACATCACATATCATTCATCACATTCTTCTTGGCCATATCACATCACATAGCATACCCTACAAAAACAAGTTAGGCGTCCTCTAATTGTTGTTTGCTTGTTTTACGTGGCTGCTATGGGTTTCTAGCAAACGTTTCTTACCTCATAAAACCACAGCGTGATATGCCAATTGCTATTTACCCTTCATAAGGACCCTTTTCGCCGAATCCGTTCCGACTAAAGTGGGAGGCGGCACCCTCTAGCCACCTTATGCACCAAGTGCATGTCGATTCGGTGGAAACATCTCACGTGGAAATGCGTGTAAGGTCGGTCGGGCCGCTTCATCCCACAATACCGTCGAAACAAGATTGGACTAGTAACGGTAAGCATATTGAACAAAATCAACGCCCACAACTACTTTGTGTTCTATTCGTGTAAAGAATCTATGCAATAGACCTAGCTCTCATACCACTGTTGGGGAACGTAGCATAAATTCAAAATTTTCCTACGTGTCACCAAGATCTATCTAAGGAGAAACCAGCAACGAGGTGAAGGAGAGTGCATCTACATACCCTTGTAGATCGCTAAGCGAAGCGTTCAAGAGAAACGGGGTTGAAGGAGTCGTGCTAAATCGTGATCCAAATCACGGAGATCCTAGTGCGAGCAGACGGCACCTCCGCGTTCAACACACGTACAGCCCGATGGCGTCTCCCATGCCTTGATCCAGCAAGGAGAGAGGAGAGGTTGAGAAGACTCCATCCAGCAGAAGCTTGGCGTGGTGGTGATGGAGGGCGTGGCAATCCAGCAGGCCGCCAAGCACCATGGGGAGAGGAGGAGGAGGAGGCAGGGCTGCGCCATGGAGAGGTGAAAACTCATGTGTTGGGCAGCCCCTAGACCTCAAGTATATATAGGGGAAGGGGAGGGGGCTGCACCCCCTCTAGGGTTCCCTCCTAGGGGCGGCGGCCAGCCCAGATTCCATCTGGTGGGGTGTAACATCCCAAATTTCCTATTTGGAATGTTTTACAATTATAGATAAGAATCCTATGCGCTCTGTTTGAATTTGAATGCCATTTGAAGTTTGAGCAAGTTGAGTTTTGAATTTGAATTTCAAACTTTGGCATGTGGGAAACAATTCAAAAACTAAGCACGATAAATACTTGATCAAAAGTATGAGAGGAGCAAACATGACACTCCAAAAATATCAGAGGAAACAATGCCAAAAGATTTAGATTCAAATCTGAAATTTATTTGAATTTGAAAAAATAGATTTTATGAAGTTTGGATTTTGCCTTTGGAAAAATGTTCAAATGAAAGGAATATTCCCTGATCATTTTGGTATATATATACCCTATATAAATTATTTCTAGATTTGGTTTTATTTTTGTTTTAGTTTTATTTAAAAAATAAAGGAAAAAAACCCTCGGCGCCATGACTAGGCCACCCAGCCCAGCCAGCCGCCACACCCCCACCTTGAGCCTAGCCGAGCCCCTAAGCCCAGGCAGCCCAGACCAGCCGAGCCAGCCCAGTGCACCCCCTCGCCGCGCTTGAAAAGCCTAGGCCGGCCACCCGACCCTCGCCTCTCTCTCCCTCTCGCTGACCCGTGGGACCCCCTCTTCTTCCCCTCGCCCGCCACACGCTCATGGGAGGTCCACGGATCGAAGGATCCAGGATACCCGACCGCCCGATGCCGTTCAAGCTCGCCTTGACCCAGGCTATAAAAGCCGAGCCCCGCACCCCATTCCCCGAGGCTCGCCGCCCCTCGTCCTCCCGTTTGCGCTCGCGAGTCCGAGCCCTCCCGCCGCCATTGTTGCCGCCGTCGGCGCCTGGTTCACCCGACCACCCCCCCAACACCACGAACCCTTCCCGACCCGTGCGCGTCTTCCGACGCAGTCGCGGAGCTTCGCCGACGTCCGGACGCCCGAACACTTCGCGCCGCCGCCGCCGCCGTCGCGAGTCCGTAAGTCACCGAGCACCCCGTCCGATCCTAGATCTAGGGCTGAGATTAGAACCCGAAGGGTTAGGTTCTAGTTAGAAAACCGCCGGCTCAGATCGGTTTATTTTTTAGTTCAGGTTTATTTGTTAGGCCCGGTTCGTTTAGTTTAAACCCTAAAGCCCGTTTAGCCTATCTAACATTGAGAGACACTGACATAGGCCCATTAGGCCTTTTCTTTTTAATTTGATTTTCTGTTTTAGCGAATAGTTTCTGTTTTCAAAATGTATATCTTTTATTCTGTTTAATATTTTTGAGTGATTCTTTTTTGTTGGATTGCAAATTTTATGTAGTTTCTGTAAAATATATATTTAGCTATGTTAAAAATAATTAAAAATGCTTTAATATTGTTTTAGTCAGAATAGTAAATCTGCTATAACTTTAGTTAGAAAAATTATTTTTGCATGATTCTTTTTGTCACCACTTTATTTTGACATTGCCAAACCCTAGAAATTAACTTTGGTATTTTAGGATTAATAGATAATTAGTTCTAGATAGAATCCTATTAATCCTAATTAATTGACTAGTTCTGTTTTCCTAATTAATTAATTAGTAAATTAATTTATTTTTAACTTGTGATTAGTTATTCTAGGTTAGTTTCTGTTACTCCATTAGATGAACTTTTATTTATAATTAATAAAAGTTTTAAATTATTTTCTTAATGGAAATTGGATTAGGCCTAAAATGAGTTTTATAATAGCTATTTAATTAATTCTTTTTGCTCCTAGTTGCTTAGTAGATCCTTTTCTGTTAAGTTAACCTAAAACCATGATTAGGTTATATTAAGGAATTTTTTATATAAAACTATTTTGTTATTGTTTGGAGTAGGGAAAAACTTTGAATTGGTTTCTTTGAGTTTTCTTTTGGATTTGGCTTTGATTGTTTTGTTGTGCTATGTTACTATTGTTATCTTGTGTGATCCTCTTGCTTTGTGCTTATTGTGTTATTGTTTGTCTCGGTAGAGTTTCAGAGTCTGAAGGTTGCTACTCGACTCTTTAGCTTCGAGGATCATCAGCAAGGCAAGTTTTGATCATGTTATTTCAATACCTATGTTTTTGTGCATTAGTAGTTGTCACCACCCACCATGCATGCAGTAGTGAAATCTTGAAGTCATTAAACTTGAGTAGTATCATGTGGTAGGATGAACCAATCCCTTGTTACCATGACCCGGGGACGTAGTAGTTATTTTGCTATGCTCGTGAGGCGGGATTTGGGATGAGTGAAATTCATAAGCAAGATGTGAGAGTCAATGATGATGATGACCCCATGAACTACAATGATCAAGATGGACTTTGGAAAATCACTCTTTGGGTGGAGGGCGGTTGGCGGGCACCTGGAGCACCCAGTGGTGGCGGGATGCATGGAGAAGCGCCATGACATCCTGCGGAAAGCTTCACCCAGCCACGAAGAAGGATGGATGCCCCATGACCGGAATCTTACATGCAGCCGCAAGCCATTATGGGCTCTGGCTGGGTTGACCCTAGTAGTGGCGCTGGCTGGGCGGTACTACGAGAAGTAGGCGAGCGGTAGGATTGGATGGGTACGGCGGTGGCGGAAGAACTCTTTGGAAGACCTGTTTCATTAGTCCGTCTTCAAACACCATGAAGTGCGAAGACTTTATAGGAGGAATGATTCTTGCGGGAAAGTCGCAACCCTCTGCGAGTTTAAAGATCTAATCGATTAGCCGTGTCCCCGATTCACGGACATTTGAGCCTCTGGAACTTGGAAGTATTCGGATATCTCAACACTAAAACTAATGATTTAATTTGGAGGGTTTATGACTTAATAATTTGGGAACGAGATATTGGTTGGCGGAACCATCTCAATAACTACCAACAATTGTAGTAATTTGCAAGCAAGTCCACTGTAGTAGGATAAAATTTGCTTTTCGCAAAATGATGAAACTTAGAGCTCCACAGCCAAAATGCATATAGTGTTAGTAACTTTATTATTGTTATTCTTCATGACTTGCCGACTTATTCCAAAAGCTGACCTACATGGCTGCAACGTATTATGTTGCGAGATATATTCGATCGGGAGTGAGGCTACGCTCGCGCTTGGCGATTGCCCTTTGAGTCGGATGGACTCGCTTTACCTCGGCCTTCGCAGCATTAGTAGTTTATTTCTCATGAGTTGGCCTTGAGCGAATTTATTCCCTTGTAATAAAGACTCTATATGAGAATCGTTTAATGATATTCAGGTGTGATTGAACTTTGATTACTTTATCGATGTCTTTGTGAGTACCGGCATGATCTTGGGATGAATGGACACGGAGATTTGACCGATTTTGGGTCGGTCGCTCTGAGAGATGGTATCGAGCACACTGCTGACCGTAGGATCGTAATCCCTAGGATCGGAAAGCCATAAGAAGAGACCATTTACTTTGAACCCTTTTCATTCTATAATTCTTCCTGTTCAATTCGACTCTTCTCCCCTTTGCAACATTCTAGATGGCGCGAGTTCAACCCAGTTTGCTCGGAGTTACGCCAGCCCGATGAGGCGATGCCCTTTGAAGAAAGCTGGTCCAGATGGTGAAGCGGTGAAGATAGCTCTACCCTCGATCTTTGGGAAGCCAACTAATGCACTTCAGCGGACACCGCTACTGGATTGAGGTGCATATCCGGGGAGAACCTTTGGAGGACACACGGAGCCTATCAACTTTGAGTTCACGAGTTCATTGGATCATCGGAAGGGGCGTGGCGATCTACCGAGCACTTGGACATCTCGAGAGGAGTACAGGCGAGCTCGATCACTCGAGACCTCGCCATGGTTTCTCGCAGGGCAAGGAATGGAGATATCATCCGTACCATTGAGGATGATTCCACTCTCTCATACATCTAGGACTTGGAGTGTCTTCTCGAGAAGCGGGAGATTCAGACTCGCCGTAACTTCGAAGACACACGGAAGCTTTGTTCCGTGGCTGGGCTGGAGGAGAAGGCACACGCAGACTTCCTTGGCCATGAGGAAGAAATCACGGACTTCATGGAGATTGTCGGCGACCTGAAGATGAAGCTTGCGCGATAGAGGAAAAGATGGACTTGGAGAGGACCTTTACCCAGTGGAGATGAAGCACCCTCGTGAGCAATGATCAGGATTTGAAGGAGTACCACGAAGGAAACCCCAAGAGGAGGCGCCAGCGATGAAGACTTTTTAGTCGACCACCATGTTATCTTTTACTTTTTCGTCGATCAGTTAGGCCGATGTTTTACCTTCGATTACTCATGAGCTTTTGTAATCGAGTTTGAACCATGTTTGAGTGGAATGAATAAATGATTGGTGTGTTATGATTGTGCATTCATATGGGTAGTGTTATTTCTCATAGACCATTGTTCTATTCTAAATTTCTCATCCCTCCAAAACACGGATGCCTCAGGGCGTGACCTTTGGTTTCCCGGAGCTCACCCAGCTGCTCCAACAGCGAGAATGCCTTGATGCAGCTCCTTATTCAGAATCGAACAACACCGCCAACAATCCACCGCCACCACCACCACCCCTTGTGGACAACTTGACTCGATTTACGAGGTTGAATCCGCGGTGTTCTCTAGTAACCTTGAGCCGATTGTGGCGATGATTGGCTCCATAAGATCGGAAGAGCTAGTCACCGTTGGATGCCCGATCTTTGAGAAGGTGCGCTTTTGCACATCAACTGGATGGACCTGCAGCTTCTTGGTGGGAGAATTACACGCCACTTTTCCCATTGGAGCCATCACTTGGGACCAATTCCAGCAGGCCTTCCGACTGCTCATGTCTCAGCTGGAGCCATGAGTGCGAAGAAGCGTGAGTTCGAAACTTGCGCCGAGGGAACCGTCTTGTGGCACGATCGTGGATGGTCAACAAGCTCGCTCGCTATGCCCCGATGATGTGGCCACAGATGCGCCAAGCGGGAGAAGTTCCTTGAGGACTCAATGATGAACTGAGCATGCAGCTTATTGTGGCTACTTTCAACAACTACCGAGGAGCTGGTAGACAAGGCCACCATTCTTGAAGGCAAGCAGCAGCAGATAGAAAGCATAGCGGAAGTACAGCCAGGGAAGCACAACTCGGGAACTCAGCGAAGCCCGCTATGCACCGTACTCAGGAGGACACACCCATCATAACCATGGAGGCCATAACCATGGAGGAAATGGGAACAACCGCAGCCAGGACAACAAGTCAGGCCATGGCAATGGCAATGGCAATGGAAATGGTAATGGTAATCAGCACCGTTCTGCCCCGGCTCGAAGGATCTGAGCCACATCACCGCTTCAAGTGCGGAAGGCGGGGCACTCGCCACCGACTGCCGGAGGCCAAGCGGAAGAGCAGGAATGGCAATGGAGGCTCAGTGAAGAAGCCCAATCCTTTCCCTCGTGCTCAAGTGAACCATATCGGCGTGGAGGGCGTCTATGATCAACCGGAACAACGTGGTTGGTAAGTTTTATTGAATTCACGTTCAGTTTTGGTTCTCTTTGATTACGGTGCAGCGCATTCATTCATATCAAGGGTAGTTGTGGAAAAGTACGGATTCGCACTAGAACCCTTAGAAGCCCCTTGGCGTCGATTCAGGAGGAGAAATGATGGCAGGTTTAAGCTGTCACGCAACCCTCAACATCGGGAACCACAAATTTCCGTGGAACTCATAGTGTTGGAAACTCAGACCTTGGATGTAATCCTAGGCATGGATTAGTTGTCAAAGTATGAAGGAACATAGGCTGTGCCCGCAAGTCTATTCTGCTCACCACCGGGCGAAGAGGATCAAGTATGTAGCGAGCATAGCGGATGAAGAATCAGTGCATTCCCTCACGGGAGTTGTTCGGGAGGAAGTGCCGTGGTGCAAGAATTTCCGATGTGTTCCGGAGGAATTACCGGGAATGCCACGGACGGAGACATTGAGTTTCGATCGAGTTATTGCGGCACAGCCCCAATATCCAAGAGACCTTATCGGATGCCACGAATGAGTTGAAAGAGATCAAGGATCAAATAAATGAGTTATTGGAGAAAGGATATATTCGTCCAAGCTCATCACCTTGGGGAGCCCAGTTCTTTTGGTAGAGAAGAAGGATGGAAGCTTGAGGATGGTTGTGGATTATCGTGCATTGAGCGAAGTAACCATCAAGAACAAGTACCCTCTGCCGATGATCAATGACTTGTTTGATCAGCTTATTGGAGCCAAGGTATTCTCTAAGATCGATCTTGATCGAGGTATCACCGATTGAAAATTCGTGAAAAGGATATACCCAAAACAGCATTCACTACGGTATGGTTTATCTGAGTATACCGTCATGTCATTTGGATTGACTAATGCTCCTGCATACTTCATGAATTTGATGAACAAGGTGTTCATGGAATATTTGGACAAGTTTGTCGTGGTGTTCATCGATGACATATTGATATTCTCCAAGAGCGAGGAAGAACATAAGGAACATTTGCGTCTAGTTCTGGAGAAACTTTGAGAACATCAGCTGTATGCCAAGTTCAGCAAATGTGAATTTTGGTTGAAGGAAGTTGGATTCCTCGGACATGTTATTTCAGGAGAAGGAATAGCAGTTGATCCCGCCAAGGTTGAATCAGTCACCGATTGGCGGTCACCCACCTCGATCAAGGAGATCCGCAGTTTTCTCGGACTCGCGAGGATATTATCGGAGGTTCATTGAGAACTTCTCGAAGATTGCCAAGCCCATGGTGAGCTGTTGAAGAAGGAAGCCAAGTATGTTTGGACGAGGAATGTGAAGCCAGTTTCAGGAATTGAAAAAGCGGTTGGTCACAGCTCGGTGTTGATTTTGCGGACATACACAAGGAATACCAGGTTTATTGTGGCGCTTCTCGTCAAGGACTCGGAGGAGTATTGATGCAGGAAGGTAAGGTTGTAGCTTATGCCTCCGGACAGCCACGGCCTCATGAGATGAATTATGCCACGCATGATTTGGAGTTAGCGGTGTAGTGCATGCACTCAAGACACAGAGACATTTCCTCATCGGAAATCGTTGTGATGTCTACGGATCACAAGAGTTTGAAATATATCTTCACGCAGAAGAATTGAACCTCGAGGCAGAGGAGATGGCTAGAGTTGATAAAGGACTATGACATGAGATTGCATTACCACCCGGTAAGGCCAATGTTGTAGCAGATGCTTTGAGTCGTAAGAGTTATGTGAATACTCTTACGGCAGGAGGATTACCCAGGAGTTAGTCGATGACCTCGGAGATCTCCGGTGGAGATAGTTCGAAAGGATTTGTTGCAACTCTGGAAGTTCAGTCCACCTTGACCGAAAGGATTCGTGAAGCCCGAAGTCGGACAAGGAAATCGATGAGATAAAGCAAAAGATGGAGGAAGGAAAAGCTAAAGGATTCCGTAAGGATGAACACGGACTATATGGTTTGAGGATCGTATTCGTGCCCAATGATCCCGAGCTCGGAAGCTAATTCTTGAGGCTCATGATTCACCGTACTCGATTCACCCGGCAACACCAAGATGTACCTGGATTTGAAGCAAAGTTTACGGTGGGCGGTATGAAGAAGGACATTGCCGAGTACGTAGCGATATCGATGTTTGCCAGCGTGTAAAGCAGAACATCGAAGCCAGCGAGGTTACTTCAACCTTTGCGATTCCCGATTGGAAATGGGAGAAACTTGGTATGGATTTCATCACAGGATTACCGGGACCCGTTCAGGTTATGATTCTATCTGGGTAGTGGTTGATCGTTTGACCAAGGTAGCTCACTTCATTCCGTGAAGACTACCTATACCAGTGCCAAGTTGGCCAAGATATACATGACCAGGATCGTATATGCGCATGGAGTTCGAGGAAAATCGTGTCGGATAGAGGGCATGATTTACCTCAAAGTTTTGGAAGCAATTGCATGAAACTTTGGAGTGCGAGGCTGGAATTGATGCAGCTTTTCATCCATGAGCGGATGGACAGACCGAGAGAGTCAATCAGATTACGGAGGACATGTTGAGAGCTTGTGTGCTAGACTATGGGTCTAGCTGGGATGATAATTTGCCGTCGTGAGTTCTCATACAACAACAGTTATCAATCCGGTTTGAAGATGGCCCCTTCGAAGCTCTATCACGGAAGGAGGTGCGAGAACACCATTCTTTGTGGGATAGTGTTGGAGATCGATCACTTTTGGTTCCGACCTTATCAAGGATTCGAAGAAAGTCAAGCTAATTCGAGACCAGCTCAAGATAGCACGATCGAGACAGAAGAGTTATGCCGACGAGAAGCGCAAGGAGGTGACTTACGAAGTGGGAGACCGAGCATATCTCCGTGTGTCTCCGCCGTGGAATCAAGAGGTTTGGAGTCAAGGGAAGTTAGCACCCGATTCATTGGCCCTACAAAATCCTCGAGCGTCGTGGAGAAGTTGCATACAAGTTGGAATTGCGGAAGGATTGTCGGAGTTCATGATGTCTTCCATGTTTCTCGGTTGAAGAAGTGTCATGCCGACATGGCGATGTTCCGTTAAGAGACACGGTGCCCCTAGAGGCCATACAGCTTGCGGTGATCTAACTTACAAGGAGAAACCCGTCAAAATTCTCGAGACAGCAAGCGAGTCACCCGCAGCAAGGTCATCAAATTTTGCAAGGTCTTTGTGGAGTCACCACACGAGGAAGAAGCCACACAGGAGCGAAGAAGATCTTCGTCGAGACCATCCGCACCTATTGCTAGCCAACCCGAATCTCGAGGGCGAGATTCATCTTAAAATGGGTAGGTTTGTAACATCCCAAATTTCCTATTTGGAATGTTTTACAATTATAGATAAGCATCCTATGCATCTGTTTGAATTTGAATGCCATTTGAAGTTTGAGCAAGTTGAGTTTTGAATTTGAATTTCAAACTTTGGCATGTGGGAAACAATTCAAAAACTAAGCACGATAAATACTTGATCAAAAGTATGAGAGGAGCAAACATGACACTCAAAAATATCGAGAGAAACAATGCCAAAAGATTTGGATTCAAATCTGAAATTTATTTGAATTTGAAAAAATAGATTTTTATGAAGTTTGGATTTTGCCTTTGGAAAAATGTTCAAATGAAAGGGAATATTCCCCTGATCATTTTGGTATATATATACCCTATATAAATTATTTCTAGATTTGGTTTTATTTTTGTTTTAGTTTTATTTAAAAAAATAAAGGAAAAAACCCCTCGGGCGCCAGCTAGGCCACCCAGGCCCAGCCAGCGCCTGACCCGCCTTGAGCCAGCTCCATGAAGCTGCATTGGCCTGGCAGCCAAAGGCCAGCCAGGCCAGCCCAGCCAGCCCCGCACCTCGCCCGCCCGAAAAGCCTAGGCTTCGGCCACCCGACCCCCTCGCCTCTCTCTCCCTCTCGCTGACCCGTGGGACCCCCCCCTCTTCTTCCCCTCGCCCGCCACGCCCGCTCATGGGAGGTCCACGGATCCCGAAGGATCAGGATACCCGACCGCCCGATGCCCTTCCAAGCTCTTGAGCCCAGGGCTATAAAAGCCGAGCCCCCACCCCATTCCCCGAGCTCGCTTGCACCCCTCGTCCTCCGTTTGCGCTCATGAGTCCGAGCCCTCCCGCCGCCATTGTTGCCGCCGTCGGCGCCTGGTTCACCCGACCCCCCCAACACCACGAACCCTTCCCGACCCGTCGCGTCTTCGACAGTCGCGGGAGCTCGCCGACGTCCGGACGCCCGAACACTTCGCCGCCGCCGCCCGCCGTCGCCGAGTCCGATAAGTCACGAAAGCACCCCCGTCCGATCCTAGATCTAGGGCTAGGATTAGAACCCCGAAGGGTTAGGTTTTAGTTAGAAAACCGGCCGGCTCAGATCGGTTTATTTTTTTAGTTCAGGTTTATTTGTTAGGCCCGGTTCGTTTAGTTTAAACCCTAAAGCCCGTTTAGCCTATCTAACGCACAGGGCACAGTATAGGCCCATTAGGCCTTTTTCTTTTTAATTTGATTTTCTGTTTTAGCCGAATAGTTTCTGTTTTCAAAAATGTATATCTTTTATTCTGTTTAATATTTTTGAGTGATTCTTTTTTTGTTGGATTGCAAATTTTATGTAGTTTCTGTAAAATATATATTTAGCTATGTTAAAAATAATTAAAAATGCTTTAATATTGTTTTAGTCAGAATAGTAAATCTGCTATAACTTTAGTTAGAAAAATTATTTTTTGCATGATTCTTTTTGTCACCACTTTATTTTGACATTGCCAAACCCTAGAAATTAACTTTGGTATTTTAGGATTAATAGATAATTAGTTCTAGACAGAATCCTATTAATCCTAATTAATTGACTAGTTCTGTTTTCCTAATTAATTAATTAGTAAATTAATTTATTTTAACTTGTGATTAGTTATTCTAGGTTAGTTTCTGTTACTCCATTAGATGAACTTTTATTTATAATTAATAAAAGTTTTAAATTATTTTCTTAATGGAAATTGGATTAGGCCTAAAATGAGTTTTATAATAGCTATTTAATTAATTCTTTTTGCTCCTAGTTGCTTAGTGAATCCTTTTCTGTTAAGTTAACCTAAAACCATGATTAGGTTATATTAAGGAATTTTTGTTATATAAAAACTATTTTGTTATTGTTTGGAGTAGGGAAAAACTTTGAATTGGTTTCTTTGAGTTTTTCTTTTGGATTTGGCTTTGATTGTTTTGTTGTGCTATGTTACTATTGTTATCTTGTGTGATCCTCTTGCTTTGTGCTTATTGTGTTATTGTTTGTCTCGGTAGAGTTTCCGGAGTGCGAAGCTTGCTACTACGACTCTTTAGCTTACGAGGATCATCAGCAAGGCAAGTTTTGATCATGTTATTTCAATACCTATGTTTTTGTGCATTAGTAGTTGTCACCACCCCACCATGCATGCAGTAGTGAAATCTTGAAGTCATTAAACTTGAGTAGTATCATGTGGTAGGATGAACCAATCCCTTGTTACCATGACCGGGGACGTAGTAGTTATTTTGCTATGCTCGAGGCGGGATTTGGGATGAGTGAAATTCATAAGCAAGATGTGAGAGTCAATGATGATGATGACCCATGAACTACAATGATCAAGATGGACTTTGGAAAATCACTCTTTGGGTGGAGGGCGGTTGGCGGGCACCTGGAGCACCCAGTGGTGGCGGGATGCATGGAGAAGCGCCATGACATCCTGCGGAAAGCTTCACCCAGCCACGAAGAGAAGGATGGATGCCCCATGACCGAAGCTTACATGCAGCCGCAAGCCATTATGGGCTCTGGCTGGGTTGACCCTAGTAGTGGCGCTGGCTGGATGGTACTACGAGAAGTAGGCGAGCGGTAGGATTGGATGGGTACGGCGGTGGCGGAAGAACTCTTTGGAAGACCTGTTTCATTAGTCCGTCTTCAAACACCATGAAGTGCGAAGACTTTATAGGAGGAATGATTCTTGCGGGAAAGTCGCAACCCTCTGCAGAGTTTAAAGATCTAATCGATTAGCCGTGTCCCGATTACGGACATTTGAGCCTCTGGAACTTGGAAGTATTGGATATCTCAACACTAAAACTAATGATTTAATTTGGAGGGTTTATGACTTAATAATTTGGGAGCGAGATATTGGTTGGCGGAACCATCTCAATAACTACCAACAATTGTAGTAATTTGCAAGCAAGTCCTTTGTAGTAGGATAAAATTTGCTTTTCGCAAAATGATGAAACTTAGAGCTCCACAGCCAAAATGCATATAGTGTTAGTAACTTTATTATTGTTATTCTTCATGACTTGCCACTTATTCCAAAAGCTGACCTACATGGCTGCAAGCGTATTATGTTGCAGAGATATATTCGATCGGGAGTGAGGCTACGCTCCGCGCTTGGCGATTGCCCTTTGAGTCGGATGGACTCGCTTACCTCGGCGCTTCCGCAGCATTAGTAGTTTATTTCTCATGAGTTGGCCTTGAGCGAATTTATTCCTTGTAATAAAGACTCTATATGAGAATCGTTTAATGATATTCAGGTGTGATTGAACTTTGATTACTTTATCGATGTCTTGTGAGTACCGGCATGATCTTGGGATGGTATGAGAACACGAGATTTGACCGATTTTGGGTCAGGTCGCTACATGGGGCGACCAAGGGGGAGAAACTTGCCCCCAAGCTGGGTGGGGCGCCTCCCAAACCCTAGGCGCCTTGGGCCCTTGTGGGGCGCACCAGCCCACAGGGCTGGTCCCTCCCACACTTAGCCCATGCTGCCCTCATGGATGGTGGCCCCACTTGGTGGACCCCGAGACCCTCCCGGTGGTCCGATGCGTTACCGAAAAACCGAAACTTTTCGGTGACCAAAACAGGACTTCCATATATAAATCTTTACCTCCGGACCATTCCGGAACTCCTCGTGACGTCCAGGGATCTCATCAGGGACTTGAACAACATTCGATAACCACATACAAACTTCCTTTATAACCCTAGCGTCATCGAACCTTAAGTGTGTAGACCCTACGGGTTCGGGAACCATGCGAACATGACCGAGGCGTTCTCCGGTCAATAACCAACAACGGATCTGGATACCCATGTTGGCTCCCACATGTTCCATGATGATCTCATCGGATGAACCACGATGTCAAGGACTCAATCAATCCCGTATTCAATTCCCTTTGTCTAGCGGTATTGTACTTGCCGAGATTCGATCGTCGGTATGCGATACCTTGTTCAATCTCGTTACCGGCAAGTCTCTTTACTCGTTCCATAACACATCATCCCGTGATCAACCCCTTGGTCACATTGTGCACATTATGATGATGTCCTACCGAGTGGGCCTAGAGATACCTCTCCATTTACGGAGTGACAAATCCGATCTCGGTTCGTGCCAACCCAATGAGACACTTTTGGAGATACCTGTAGTGAACCTTTATAGCCACCCGATTCGTTGTGACGTTTGGTACACCCAAAGCATTCCTCGGTATCGGGAGTTGCACAATCTCATGGTCTAAGGAAAAGATACTTGACATTAGAAAAGCTTTAGCATACGAACTACGATCTTTGTGCTAGGCTTAGGATTGGGTCTTGTCCATCACATCATTCTACTAATGATGTGATCCCGTTATCAATGACATCCAATGTCCATGGTCAGGAAACCGTAACCATCTATTGATCACCGAGCTAGTCAACTAGAGGCTTACTAGGGACATGGTGTTGTCTATGTATCCACACATGTATATGAGTTTCCTATCAATACAATTATAGCATGGATAATAAACGATTATCATGAACAAGGAAATATAATAATAACTAATTTATTATTGCCTCTAGGGCATATTTCCAACACCATCTATCTACAATCAACATAGACAAGCAAGACACTATCAGGTACTAAGTTCATGATGAATTTAAGTTCAATTAATCATATTATTTAAGAACTCCCACTTAGATAGGCATCCCTCTAATCCTCTAAGTGATCACGTGATCCAAATTAACTAAACCATGTCCGATCATCACGTGAGATGGAGTAGTTTCAATGGTGAACATCACTATGTTGATCATATCTATTATATGATTCACGCTCGACCTTTCGGTCTCCGTGTTCCAAGGCCATATCTGTTATATGCTAGGCTCGTCAAGTTTAACCTGAGTATTCCACGTGTGCAACTATTTTGCACCCGTTGTATTTGAACGTAGAGCCTATCACACCCGATCATCATGTGGTGTCTCAGCACGAAGAACTTTCGCAACTGTGCATACTCAGGGGAACACTTATACATTGATAATTTAGTGAGGGATCATCTTATAATGCTACCGTCAATCAAAGAAAGATAAGATGCATAAAAGATAAACATCACGTGCAATCAATATAAATGATATGATATGGCCATCATCATCTTGTGCTTGTGATCTCCATCTCCGAAGCACCGTCATGATCACCATCGTCACCGGCGCGACACCTTGATCTCCATCGTAGCATCGTTGTCGTCTCGCCAATCTTATGCTTCTCGACTATCACTACCGCTTAGTGATAAAGTAAAGCACTACTGAAGCGATTGCATTGCATACAATAAGCGACAACCATATGGCTCCTGCCTGCCGTTGCGATAACTCGGTTAGAAAACATGATCATCTCATAGAATAAAATTTAGCATCATGTCTTGACCATATCACATCACAACATGCCTGCAAAAACAAGTTAGGCGTCCTATACTTTATTGTTGCAAGTTTTACGTGGCTGCTATGGGCTTAGCAAGAACCGTTCTTACCTCGCATCAAAACCACAGCGATAGTTTGTCAAGTTGGTGATGTTTTAACCTTCGCAAGGACCGGGCGTAGCCACACTCGGTTCAACTAAAGTGATGGAGCAGACACCGCGGTCACCTTTAAGCAGCGAGTGCTCGCATAGCGGTGAAACCAGTCTCGCGTAAGCGTCGCATAATGTCGGTCGGGCCACTTCATCTCACAATACCGCCCGAACCAAAATATGACATGCTGGTAAGCAGTATGACTTATATCGCCCACAACTCACTTGTGTTCTACTCGTGCATATGACATCTCGCATAAAACCAGGCTCGGATGCCTTTGTCGGGGAGCGTAGTAATTTCAAAAAATTCCTACGCACACGCAAGATCATGGTGATGCATAGCAGCGAGAGGGAGAGTGTTCTCCGTACCCTCGTGAGACCGAAAGCGAAGCGTTAACTGTAGCGGTTGATGTAGTCGTCGTCTTCACGATCCGACCGATCAAGTACCGAGCGTCACGGCACCTCCGAGTTCAGCACCGTTCAGCTGATGGCGTCCCTCGAACTCCGATCCAGCCGAGTGTTGAGGAGAGTTTCGTCAACTGGCGGCATGGTGACAATGTTGATGTTCTACCGGCGCAGGGCTTCGCCTAAGCACCGCTCTGATGTGCTCGAGGTGGACTGTGGTGGAGGGGGGCACCGCACATGGCTAAAAGATCAAGCGATCAATGTTGTGTCTCGGGTGCCCCTGCTCCCATATATAAAGGAGCAAGAAGTGCGGCCGGCCAAGGAGAGGGCGCTAGGAGAGTCCTACTCCCATCGGGAGTAGGACTCCCCCCCTAGTTGGATTAGGACTTGGGAGGGGGAAGGAGTGGAGGAGAAGAAGGAAGGGGGGGAGCCGCCCCCTCTCCTTGTCCTATTCAGACTGGGGGGGAGGGGCGCGCGGCCCAGCCCTAGCCGCCTCTCCTCTCTTCCACCTAGGCCCACTAAGGCCCATTATGTTCCCGGGTGGTTCCGGTAACCTCCCGGTACTCCGGTAAAATCCTGATTTCACCTGGAACACTTCCGATATCCAAACATAGGCTTCCAATATATCAATCTTCATGTCTCGACCATTTCGAGACTCCTCGTCATGTCCGTGATCACATCTGGGACTCCGAACAACCTTCGGTACACCAAAACATATAAACTCATAATATAACTGTCATCGTAACGTTAAGCGTGCGGACCCTACGGGTTCAAGAACTATGTAGACATGACCGAGACATGACACCGGTCAATAACCAATAGCGAAACCTGGATGCTCATATTGGCTCCCCCATATTCTACGAAGATTGTCGGTGTCAAAACCGGCGGATCTCGGGTAGGGGGTCCCGAACTGTGCGTCTAGGCGGATGGTAACAGGAGACAAGGGACACGATGTTTTACCCAGGTTCGGGCCCTCTTGATGGAGGTAAAACCCTACGTCCTGCTCGATTGATATTGATATTGTGGAAGTTTACAAGAGTGGATCTACCACGAGATCAAGGAGGCTAAACCTTAGAAGCTAGCCTATGGTATGATTGTAAGGGTTGTTCATGTCGTCGTCCTACGGACTAGAGCCATCCGGTTTATATAGACACCGGAGAGGGCTAGGGTTACATAGAGTCGGTTACAATGGTAGGAGATCTACATATCCGTATCGCCAAGCTTGCCTTCCACGCCAAGGAAAGTCCCATCCGGACACGGGGAGAAGTCTTCAATCTTGTATCTTCATAGTCTTGGAGTCCGGTCGATGATGATAGTCCGGCCAATGATAGTTCGGCTGATGATGGTAGTCCGGCTATCCGGACACCCCTAATCGAGGACTCCTCGGTAGCCCTGAACCAGGCTTCAATGACGATAAGTCCGGTAGCGTATATTGCTTGGAATTGCAAGGCGGGTTCCTCCTCAAATGATAGAAGATTGTGAACACCGGGATAGTGTCCGCTCGCAAAATAAATTCCACATTCCACCGTAGAGAATAATAATATATACACAAGTTCAATCTGCGGCGTTTTTGTGGCATGATGTCATACCACTACCAAGCCATTACTTGAATTGTTTTTACTTTACCACCTCAGCGCATTTAGCGGCGGTTTCCTTGGCACGTCTTGTCGAGCGAGATCGTGTTTTCCCTTAATCCGGGATTCTCATCAATACGGACGCGGTAACCCAACCGCGCCATTGATGGTGGCGCTGAGGATAGCGAGTTTTACCAGGCGGTGGGGGCGCGTGACTTCGCCGCCCATATAAGGATAAGATTCACCTTCTCACCTCGCCTTCTTCCTCCTTTGCTTATCCATCTCCGCAGACTTGAGCTCCAGCGCCCAAGTTCGCGCATCTCGTCTCAACCTTCTCCGACCATGTCCGGGCGGGAGGTAAATGGTTGGCCTCAACGTTAAGGAGGAGCACATCGCCAAACTGCTGCTGCGCCAGATACCTCTCCAGCGACATCGCAGACCGGCTGCCGACGAGGGCAGCTCATCCCACCCCAGGCCTCATGAGAGGTCGTTTCCTTCCCCACTTCCTCCATGGACTGGGCTTTCCACTTCACACCTTTGTCCAGGGGCTCATGTTCTACTCGGCCTGGATTTCCATGATCTGGCGCGAACTTCATCCTCAACATCTCGGCGTTTATCATCGTGTGCGAGGCCTTCCTTTGCATCCGGCCCCACTTGACTTGTGGCTCAAGACCTTCAATGTCAAGCGAAGGTAGTGAAGGGCACTCAAGCGAGTCTTGGGCGCCATGTTGGGCAAGATGCCCAATGTCCTTTAGTTCGTAGGGGCCTTCGTGGAATCCGTCAAGGGTGGCAATCGGGGTGGTTCTATATCACCGAGCGAGGACCCTACATGGGCGGGGGCCCCGAGTTCAGATCTGGTATCCCCACGCAGCTCACCTCCTGGAAAGAAGAAGGGCTTGTTGTGGGGTAGTTGGAGGAGCCGCGGGACTCCAAGCTGTATCCGGAAGCTGGTGAAGAAGCTCGGGCTGGTTAACATGGTCCAGTCATGCTCGTCGCGGATTCTCCCATGCCAAGCGGGCATTCAATCTGTGGAGTTCGATCGAGAACAGCACCAGCGCTGAGCAAGCTCTTCAACCGACGCGTCTGAAGGCGCTGGAGGTGCTGTTCAAAGCGCGAAGCCCCGCATCCATGACGGAAGATCGCGGATTTCACTCAGCGCCAAGCCAACGAGGTAAGTGATTCTACCCCTTTACGGGACACTTGCTTTTCATAGTTTGACTCTATGCGTGTTTTAATTTCCCCTTTTCTTTTGATAGGACTGGATGAGGAAGGCGGAACAGATTATCTGTCCGGCTCCTATGCCAGAAAATCCGATGAGCGCATGTCTAAGCGGGGCTGCTGGTTCGGCACCACACGTGGTGCGGAGAAGAAAACCAAGAAGGAGGCCGGGGTGCTCGAAGAGTGCCCGTTTTCAGTGTCCGAGCGACTCGGGGCGGACTCCTCCCGAAAATGAGGAGGAGAAGAGGACTCTCTCCCGGAGGAGGAGAGAGGAAGGAAGGCTTCCCCAGCGGGGGAGGCGAAGGGTCAGAGGGAAGGACTATTCCCTCGGACAGCCTCTCCAACATCAACGTTGGCGAGGAAGAATGGCCTTCAAGGGCCAGGCCTCCGGCGAGATCGTAAGTATCCGGTTCCTGAATGATTTATTCTTTTCTCGTCACATAGTGTCATTACGATGCCGCATGCTGCTGTAGTCCGGCCGGTGATGATCTCCCGCTTCATCGGCGGGTCGTTGGCTCCGTCGGATGTAGAATCCATCCCGACCGCCTCCACCCCAGCGACACCGAGGGCGCCGAGGTGGGATCCCAGAAGGACCCATCGGGGAGGCTCGGGCGCCGCAAAGGCGTCCTCCGGACTTCGCGCCGGACTCAAATCAGAACCCGCAGTGGTTCGGAGTCCGCCGGCCCTTCGAGCGAAGGGAAGACCGTGGCGGCGGCTTCCGTCCAACGGGCGCCGGGCAATTTGTTGGGCGCTGCAGGCGCTTCCATCGAGGAAGAACAACGCACTATTATGAGTGCGGTGATTGAAAGTGCAGCTTCGCCAAAGCGGGCTGACCGAAGCTGCGATGAGTCTTCTATCGGGCTTTGAGGTAGAAGTTAAAAATATGCAATGTAATACCACATAGGCAGTAGCCCACGATGCTCGGTTCGGTATTGGAAAGAAAAGCTAGGCGAGGATCTGAAAAAGAAGATATCGCAGGTTGCTAAAAATTATGTCAATATGGGTTGCAGGCTGCGCTGCTTTGACCTCTGCCGACTTGTTGTGGAGGTCGGTGCTTTGAAGCAGGAGCTCGGCGGTCGAGCAAGAGCTCGGCCGTGCCGAGAAGCAGCTCGGGACAAAGAAGGTGAGTAACACCACTTTGAACTTGTACCTTCTGAGAAAAGGATTTAGGTTGCAACAAAAATAACAAGGATAACGTGGGTAGTGCGGGGGCCGCGAGCGAGGTGGAGACCACTGAAGGAGGCGTGTCCGCGCCGAGCGTGATCTGACCACAGGCAGGCAGAGCGAGAAAAGCAAGAGGCGCGGGTGGCGGTGGTTCAGCAAGAGCTCCGGGCCCTCATGGAAAAGCATGAGAGTTTGGAGCGTGACTCAAAGACTCGAGTCGAGCTTGCCTCGCTCTCGAAAGTGCTAAAACTGCCAAGGCCGATGCCCATAAGTCCCTTGAGGAGATTGAGTTGATGAAGAAGATAGCGGCGGGTAAGGCATTTTTCATGCAAAGCAAGCATGTGAATGTAAATTACGTGTTACTTACCCGGTCGGAGCTCTCGAGGCGTTTGCAGATCTGCCTCATGGCGTGTCGATGCGCCGCATTCTACCGAGCCGAGGAGGGAGCTCAATGGAGAAGGTCTTACGGTCTCGATATCTTTGAGGCCGGCCATCCAGTGCCCCTAGCGACCAGTGAAGCAGCTGGTCGAGCTCCTAAAGCGGCCGAGCAAGCCATGAAGGGCCTCATAGTCCGGTGTGGCTGGAGAGGCCATGCCTAGGAGCTACTTCGGCCTCGTCGATGGCTGGTGGATCGTGCCCTGGGTGGAGGTTATCAGCGCTCACTTTGTATTGAAGGTGCTCGTCGGGCCCTTGCCAGCGCAAAAGGTGCATTAGGGCAAGCTGGATGCGGAGAAGCTAATCAGCGATGCGCCACCAGCGGGCAAGGAATATCGTCGCCGAGATGTATTATAAGACTGTCTGAAGGGCGCCCACAAGATTGTGGATGAGTGTCCGAGGATGTAATTATTGAGTAGATTAGCAATGTGTTATCACATGCGCTGAAAACTTTGTTCATATCGCTAAGCAACGCTTGTTAATTTAAAATATTACCTTCATGCGGCCGTTTATTAAATCGAGAGATGGCAAATCGTCGGCTTGACCCCCATGCATGAGTCTTTGGGGTGTTCGGGATAAACTTGAGCACTCTAGTTCCCATTTTGGGTCCATCTAGGGGCGCTCAACACAACGAACCAGGCAACTGGACTTATAGTGCTTGAACACTCTCACTTAGGCATAGAATTCTATAATTTTAAATTTGGTGAAGCCTAGTATTCGGAAGACCGAATTGGGGCGCTATCACGCCTTCGTCGGACATTATCCGAACTTCGCTCGAGCGGCGTGGGTCTTTAAGGACCGAAAGGACCTCTCGAACAGCGACCAGTCTCTCGCCTTATCATGATAGTCAGTTTTAGCTTTCTCCATCGAGGCGTTAACCGGCTCAGCCGGGCGCAATCGCATTGGTTCTCCCGGTGCTACCTTAGCGATAGAGCGGGCGTAAGGTGCCAAACATGGGGGCGGGCAGACCAACTATTGACCCAAGACATGATTGAGCCGATTCATATAATGCTATAAGTTCGGGTGCCGCACTTGTGAAAGTGTCGCGGACTTTATCACACCATAATGCGGAGAACATAAGCCCTGGTGTATTTGGCGTACCAAAATGTACGGATGCAACATGTAAATAAATGAACATATATGTATATATAAGGTAATGCAATTATAGGCAAAAAGTGCTGCATTTTATTAGAGAAGATATGCTATGAGTGCGGAATGATACAAATAGTGCGGAAAGCAAAGTTGGGCCGAATTAAAGGCGTCTCCCTCCGTGGGTAGGCAGCGGAATGTTGTATTTAACAAATTTAATGCTCGTGATGGAGACCACCGAGTGTTAAATCGCGGCCTTTGTCCTTCCACGGCTGTTGCATCATGAGTTCGGCAGGTTCGCCGCGGACAGAGTTCTGTATAAAAAAGAGAAATAAAAGAAAAAAGCGACACACTTGGGAGCCTGGTGTGGTCGAACCGCACTCTGGGTCTGTTGTGGTTGTGCCTTTCCCCTATGCCCATGGTATCTCCAGGCGTAATTATGTCTGTGAGAGTTTGTTTTGCAATTATCGCGAGGGCTGGGGTTGAGGCCGCATTACTACGCGTGCTCGGAATGTGCCAGGTGGTCTTGGTTGATGTTGCTCGGCGCGTTTAGCCGTGTCCGGTCGTTTAACGGCGGACTCAAAAATGCCTTAAAAGGTTGCTCTGTACTTACGCGCGAGCATTGTATGTTCCTCCGTTCGGAGGGCGTTCCGTGTTTCCATTGACCATGATGACTCCACGAGGCCTGGCATCTTGAGCTTAAGGTATGCATAATGCGGCACCGCGTTGAATTTTTGACAGCGGTTCGTCCGGCGAGCATCATAGCCGCTGCGGAGCGGGACTATGTCGAAGATTAACTCCCGCTTTGGAAATTATCAGGGATCCGAAGACCACTTCGGTGTAATTGAGCTGTACAATTGGCCTCGACACCTGGTATGGCGCCTTTGAAGGTTGTCTTTGTAGGTTTAATCCTTGAAGGGTCTATGCCCATCTTGCGCCTTGTATCCCGATAAAGCAGGTTCAGGATCTCGCCGCCGTCCATCGAGACTCGTGAGGTGAAATCCATCGATGATTGGGTCTAAAACCAATGCGGCAAATCCGCCATGGCGGATCTGGTCGGATGGTCTCTTGATCGAAAGTGATCGGGCAAGAGGACCATGGGTTG